>RQTK01000986.1:0-20046 GCA_003991915.1 Elysia chlorotica
TTTGAACAAATCATAGCAAATCATTCTGATCATTCTACTTTTCACTGACGGGTCTAAAGATGAGACCTATGTCCGAGCTGCCTGCCACTCATCCTCAGCAAATAAATGCTGCGGGGTGAGCGCGAAGGCTTCAATATACACTGCAATAGCCCTGTGTGTGGCACTCGACACTGTCTCCACTTCGAGAAAAGAAACAAATTTGATCCTCTCTGACTCGCTTTCTCTTGTGAAAACAGTCGCAGAAGCAAAGTTGAAGTATCCAAAAATTCGGCGCGCCTCGCGAGCTGATTGGTCGACACGCGCCCAATCACGACTTAACTAACAACAACAAAACAACACAATAAAGAGAGTGGACAGAGAAAGACCAAGGGAGGATACAAAGACACAAAGATACAAGACAGACAGATAAAGTCAAACATAATTATTCAATTTTACACGAGGATTAATACTGTAAAGAAACAAGATACAAATAAACCAATAGCTCACATCTATCAATCTATCTATCTATCTATCTATCTATCTATCTCGTCTGTAAATCATCTCCATTTCACAGTCAGATTTGAATTAATTATTGCAAAATTTACGAACAATTTGAAAAATTATGTGCGTGTGTATGTCTGAAGTAGGAGAAAAGCGGGGGTAGGTTGCACCGTAGCATTAGTAAATCGGTATATTTTGAGATCAATGCTACAGTCTGCCAGAAAAGGCACTAATCAAGTGTTTGCTCCAGGAGTAAAGTCTTGTGAAGGACGTGAACCGGGAGGTAAGCTTTCCCATCACTAGCAGACCTTTAGTGCTATACCAAACATAACTCAGCGTCATCAGCATTGTCTTCCGACAGCCTTCCATGCTTGACCTCATAAATTTGGGTTAAACACATCTGAGGCAGTCTACATTAGTGAGTAGATCTACCGTAGCCTATGGGAGTAGGGTCGACGACCACAAGAGAGAGATTTTCCTCAGGCTCCCTGTGTAGATCATAGATCGAATTATCTCGGCCTTTGTGTGTGTGTGTGTGTGTGGAAAAAGAGAGAGAGACAGAGACAGAGACAGAGAGACAGAGACAGAGAGAGAGACAGAGACAGAGACAAAGCGAAAGACAGAGAGAGAGAGACAAAATTATGAAGAAATCGAGGAAGAGAAGTCGCTCTTACAGCTCTTATTGTGCTCACCGCACCACCCCACCCCCCTTTCCACACACACACACACACACACACACACACACACACACAGACGGGCAGGCGAGGCTGGCTTGAGTGAATGCCAGCCGCACGTCTACAGGTGAGCTCTACCACTTTCCAAACTTAATTTCCGAACTCATTTCCTCCATTAGCTTGTCTGGTGCAGACATATGCTTACCATCTCTCACTCCCGTGGAGCCATCTTTTCTTTCTGCATCGTTCTATCCTATTTGAATGCCACTGTACTTGTGCTGTTGGCTCAGAGTCACGAAACTGCTGTGATTTTAGGATAATAATATTGTGTTGGTTTGGGTATAATCGATATACATAGTGACCCTGGACCTCTCTCTCTCTCTCTCTCTCTCTCTCTCTCTCTCTCTCTCTCTCTCTCTCTCTCCCTATCTATATATCTATCTATCTATCTGTCTATCTACATATCTATCTATCTATCTATCTATCTATCTATCTATCTATCTATCTATCTATCTATCTATCTATCTATCTATTTTTCTATCTATCTTTCTCTCTCTCTCTCTCTCTCTCTCTCTCTCTCTCTCTCTCTCTCTCTTTATATCTATCTATCTCCCACCTCACCCACCCCAACAAACGCATTTTGCCTGAGCTAAGACTAAGAGGAAACAGAGGCTCGGCGGGGCGAAGAGATCTCCGGAGATGCTGCTGGTCTGTTTGTTTCTACCTGTCGGCTGAGGACAAGAAAGTGCGGACAGGCGCCGTAGGTCTGAGGTGCTGCCTCTGGCTCCCTGCGCCTCCAGGGTGAGAGAGAGAGAGAGAGAGAGAGAGAGAGAGAGAGAGAGAGAGAGAGAGAGAGAGAGAGAGAGAGAGAGAGAGAGAGAGAGAGAGAGAGAGAGAGAGAGAGAGAGAGAGAGAGAGAGAGAGAGAGAGCTGGTGGAAGACGGTCCATTAAAGCGACTGAGGGGATTGGAGGAGATCTTGGGAGAGTGAGCGAAGCGGCGGATCAGAAAATGGAAGGCTGGAGAGCAGTTCAGAGATGGCGAGTATTGACTCTGGGAGTCTGGGAAAAAGACGGTGTGTCTGTCTGGCAGATCGTGTGACTATCTCCTTTAGGTGATAATGTAGAATCACATCACATAATTAATTAATTATAGGACCCCACCACATATTCCTATTAACAGCACATATTCTGTGGCTCCGACGGGTATGGAGCGCTAGTTTTATAGAGATAGTTTCAGCATCTACAGAAAATTATGTGATGTTTTATGCTCTCAGATAATTAGACGTGGAATTTCTAAATTTTCCCACCCTCCTCTCCAGTCTGTCTTTCGGAAGTAAAACAATGTAAAGTTTTACAAGAAATGTTCAATTTCTCTATTGATAGAGGAAGAAAGAGAGCAGAGCTTTTCTCTCTCTCTCTCTCTCTCTCTCTCTCTCTCTCTCTCTCTCTCTCTCTCTCTCTCTCTCCCCCCCCCCCCCACCCTCTTATGCTCTCTCTCGTTAGATCATCCACATATTCCTATTAACAGCACATATTCTGTGGCTCCGACGGGTATGGAGCGCTAGTTTTATAGAGATAGTTTCAGCATCTACTAAGAAAATTATGTGATGTTTTATGCTCTCAGATAATTAGACGTGGAATTTCTAAACTTTCCCACCCTCCTCTCCAGTCTGTCTTTCGGAATTAAAAAATGTAAAGTCTTACTAGAAATGTTCAATGTTCTCTATTGATAGAGGAAGAAAGAGAGCGGAGCTTTTCTCTCTCTCTCTCTCTCTCTCTCTCTCTCTCTCTCTCTCTCTCTCTCTCTCTCTCTCTCTCTCTCTTCCTATCCGGGTTTAATGTCTTCCTGTGAGATCCTACACGACGAAACAGTCAATGTTTACCTGCGTAACTTGAGAGAGAGAAAAAGATAGAGAAAGATATAGAAGGAGATAGACAGAGAGACAGAGACAGAAACAGACAGAGACAGACAGACAGGCAGACAAAGACAGGGGGAATAGGGATAGAGTCTCTTCTTGAGTTCAAGGGTAGATGTGAAGAATGCCGACATTTTAAGAACTATTGCGCATGTCCAAATTGCAATATCTTCTGTGCTTTATTTGTCCCTCATTTTTGTTTCATTTGTTTTCAATGGCGAAAATGTACTGTTTTTGTGTGAGAACGAGGGAGAGAGCACGGGTTAAGTCAGGGTATGCGCGGTATGCCATCCACGGCTAGCCTTGACAGTGAAACTGCGTGTAACCGTGTGCTGGTAGAGCCATACACGGCGCCTGCTGGCTCAGTCGCTTGGGATGTAGAGTGAAGAGAAGGATGGTTGGGGTTCAAATTTAAGTTGAAGCACCCGCTGTTGCATACAGGGTTATTCGAAATATGAGGCGTAGAACAGTCTATCAAAGAGTGCGAACGAAATATCGGCACGGTTCTAGTTAGGTTGGTTGGGTTGGTTTAACGTCCAACAACAACACTATATAGGCTATATTGTGGACAAACACCAAGACGGACGTCTGACAATTATATGTGCTGCCACACACGAGACAAGGCGGGGATACCATGACTAATGTCTCAGCCGGTCACATTATACTGACACCGACCCAACCAGTAGGGAACGCAACAGCCAGGATTCGAACTCGGGACCTTTTGCGTCGGAAGCCGATGTTCTACCCCTGGACTACCGCGCCCCCCATTATGCATAAGAGGAGAGAGACAGGGCAGGAAAAAAAGATAAGTGAACACCCGATGTTGCATACAGAGTAATTCGAAATATGAGGCGTAGAACAGTCTATCAAAGAGTGCGAACGAAATATCGGCACGGTTCCAGCCCCGCTGTGGAAGCGACGTTCTTTTACCTACTTGTTGAGTAGGCATGGTTAATGTGACCAATCAAGTCCCGCACACCCTGCTCTGGGATATCGTAGCTGTATGCATGTAGTTCGGTTTCCCTATGAGACCAAGAAGACGTTAAACTAAGGACTGACTATTAGTAAATACTTAATGACGAGCTGGCTGGTGAGCCCTCTGGAAAGGTTTAGAGGTTGAGTAAATTAATTAAGGAAAATTATTAGGCCGTTGATATATTTCCCAGCTCACGACAAAACATAGACTGTCGTCATTTTAAGTTCTAACCAATGTCTCAAATAGAGACCTGACAACGGTAATTCTCTGAACCAATCTTTCACCCCTGAGCCTCTCTGTTGTAGACTGTTAAACTCTGTTTGTGAGTGCTACCTGCGGCACCGAGTGCCGACTTATGTAACGTTTTGCCAGCAGCTTTCTGCGCACGTTCCCCCAGGCCTAATCTCGACACAGACCAAACCAGATTGCAGATGCGGGTTTTGTGTTTAGCCTAAAGACCTACGCGTGTGAGATATTTCTCTCTCTCTCTTTCTCTCTCTCTCTCTCTCTCTCTCTCTCTCTCTCTCTCTCTCTCTCTCTCTCTCTCTCTCTCTCTCGTTCGTTTTTATTCGTATATATCCACTCTCTCTCTGCTCACTTTCCCTCCATCTATCTACTTACCTACCTACCTACCTACCTATCTATCTACCTATATCTACCTATCTTTCCTCTCTCTCTCTCTCTCTCTCTCTCTCTCTCTCTCTTTATAATCTGCATCTCCGGCAGTCTCCGCCTCTTTGTCCCTTTCCTCTCCATTCTCTCTATGTGTCTCTCTATCTCTCTGCTCTCCCCATTTCTTCCTCTCTCTCCCCCCTCTCTCTCTCACTCTCTCTCCCCTTGCCTTCCCGCTCCTGCTCGAGGCTTGTGTGTTCACCCACACCACCAGAGTACGCGCTCCCCATCTCCCTCCATCTCTCATCGGATGAGTGGTGTTTGTGAGTACCTGAAATCGGTGTAGTCGGCCCCTCCGTGAGTAGAAGAACGGGGATAAGCTCAGATCTCGGAATCTACGACTGTGGAGTTGGACGGCTATCGTAGGGAGCTACAGGGTAAGTAGATATAATTCTATAGATGTAAAAGTACTTCATTATTCTAGGCTACACTAGACTACGCCGTTTTGTCTTAAACCGCAATTAGAGTAATCAAACCCTAGTCTGGGATATACTTTTCTAGTCTAGGTCTATACAGTTCTTATCATAATGCATATACCAGAGGCTCTAGGCTTAGTAAGATAGATCCCAGTGCTTTTGATACGAGGAGCTAGTGTCACTTGAACTCACTCTATTCCTTTATTGAACTTAGGTGGTTGAACAATAATCAGACTGAGTATAAATTACTCAGATGTAAAGAAGGAATCAACCGCCGCTTTAATTATCATAAGCCATAAAATTATATACATACGCAAAATTCTGGCGATGAAACCTCTCACTTTTTCACACTCTCTGATAATATTACATTTAACTAGGCTAGACAGTTATGTATCATAATATTTGTCAGGCTTTTCTGACACACTATCAACCAGATAGATCCCTCTTTCAGTACATGTAGTATCCTAGATGGAGACAGTTTTCTTTCAGAATGTTTTATTATTTGACAGTTCTATCCCAACAGTGTACACAACTAGACAGGTTTGTTCTCTCACAAAGCCTTCTTAAGATTTAACAACCGATAAGATAAATGTCGACTATTATTCTAGACTAAAGTAGACTAGATACATATACATTTTAATGATATATCACTACGAGACAAGATTCCCCCCCCCCCCCCCCTCCCTCCTCTCCCTCCCCACACTCTCTCTCTCTCTCTCTCTCCCCTTCCCCACTTCCCCAGCCACAAATGGAATGTTGGAGGCGTTAAACACAAAGACGTAATCTTACCTTTGCTCTTTCCGCAAGATTCCTAGACGTGACTCGACTAAACATTATTTTCTCAATAAAAATACTAGACTGACAGCATTCCATCACAATATTGAACTAGACAATACTCTATCATAATACTACACCTGACAGCTCTATCACAATACATGTACTAGACTAGACTATACTCTATCACAATACTAGACTAGACAATCCTCTATCACAATACTAGACTATAGAATACTCTATCACAATACTAGAATAGACAATACTCTATCACAGTACTAGACAAGACAATTCCCCGCCCCCCACTAAATCACAATGCTAGACAGCTCTCTATCACAGTACATGTACTAGACTAGACAATACTCTATCAATAGACATCTCTTTATGAGAATTCCATAAGAAATTAGATATTACGGATTTCGACTACAATAGCGACTAATAAAGTGGACTACAAAGTGCTTTTGTTGTAATTATTTAAAATATTTGAAATAAAATACAAGTAAATGAATATGTTGCTCTTTAAATTTTTATCAGTTTTAGGTGGCGCAGGGTTTATAGGTCAAGCGGAAACAAAGTCTTTTAGTCAGTACAAAATTAATATTAATGTCAGACTCTTAAAAGTCTTATTCTTAAGTGAAGTAAGGTTGGGATTAAAAGATCATAATTATGTATACTTGATCTTTATGCTCACGCTCTAGAACGGCTTGTGTTCTCTTTACAACGCAATTTGGTTAGAAACAGATTTTTGTTGTGTGTGTGTTTTGTTTTGTTTTTTGTTTGTTGTTGTTTTTTTGTTTTGTTTTTTAGGTGGTGTGGGGATTGTGTTTTTTGTGTGTATGTCATTGTGTTCTGATTGTTGTTATTTGTTGGGGTTTTTTTTGTTTTTTGTTTTTTTGCAAATTTTGTTTTGTAATGGTTTTGTTGGGTCGCGAGGTATAGGCAGGCTATGTGTTGTTTTGTATGGAGGAGTGGGTCGTTGATCAGGCGAATGATTGAGTATCGCTTGAAGTTCCCAGTGGGAGCTCTGCTCACCTGTTACTGGGCGTCAGACTGTCAGGCTGTCAGGTGCACAGGGGCCGGAAACAGTTCGTCTGTGTGGTGCTGTGGGTCAGGTGATCCCATAGAGATACACCTCAAAGGGCCGGGGTGATCCCCTGATCTCATGGGTGCAGCAGTGAGCCCTCGGATCACTCTTCTCTGAGGGTTTGGGTTTGGGTTTGGGTTTGGGTTTGCCGATATTTGGTCTGTGATCTGATAATTCTGCGCATAATTTAAACACAGTTTATTAAACCATACTCTCTCTCTCTCTCTCTCTCTCTCTCTCTCTCTCTCTCTCTCTCTCTCCCTCTCTCTCTCTCTCTCTCTCTCTCTCTCTCTCTCTCTATCTCTCCTCCCTCTCTCCTCATCTTCTTGCATATCAATATTACGCTGCTTCATTTTATTCCTTTCTTCTTTTTTTCCTTCTTCTTCTTCGCCTCCCCCCCCCTCCCCTTTTCTCTTCTTAGTAAAATCCCCATAAATAGAGAATAAATTACAAATTGATAGAAAAGCACAGAGGATGTCAAGAGTAGTAAAACATTCCTTGTGATAAGCCTTGGTGGACATACTGATAGCTTTAGATAGAAACATAGATAATATGTTTTGTAAACTATGTATCTTTCACTATCTAAAAATTGGCTTAACAACTTAAATAGACTTTTTTTTTTTGTCTCGTCTTAAATATTTGCTTAGCTATTAAAAAAAAATATTTTTTTTTACTTCTTCTTGTTATGCATACCTTCATACAATGATAATTAGTATGTTTATACCGATATGTAATTATGCCCTTCTATAACCGCCATGTGAAATAGCTTTGTCATGAATGTTGAATAAAAAACCTTGAAAAAAAGGCAAATACAAACTATCATACTGATTTATTAGAGATAGACCACTGGTAACCTTATAACGATGAAAATCAATGTGTTCACTCTGATCATTTCGGTGACTTGGTCTGTTCTTAAGGCGGCCTTGTGTGGGCCCCTGAGAGGTCATAGTTATGTCCCAGTTATGTAAGCTTAGGTGGGCCCCCTTGTCCCAATGCATGTACGCGCCTGTACAGTGTATTGACAAATTGCAACATACACACTTTAGTCGTGATGCGGGTTCTTTTTTAAGTGTTGACATAGTCTGGGCCGTAGGTCACGATGTAAACAAACTCGGTGGTCTGAAACGAAAGGGCGACAACCCAGTTGGCGCAACATAACAATGAGCAAAAGTTGTATACCGTTACATCGTAGGCCTATGTGTTCGATGAAGTGTTAAAAAGTATTTGCCGCAGATTTTGTGTTGTCAATTTGATAGAAATACGATGCACGCCTACAGATTTATTTAAAAAAAAAATCATTTACAGTTGTGCTTTGTTTTAAAGAGTACATGTATTTTTAACTTTAAAAATATTGTTTAACAATTAAAAAAAATATTTTATTTTTTTCTGCGGCAAATAATTTTGAACATTTCACAAATAGATCTAGGAGACTTTACATTATGGAAGAGAGTTCGTTGTTTTTAAAAATAAGGCGCCAAATATTTCAGTTGGAGGTGCCATTGGGTGACGAGCAAGAAGGTCTGAGTTCGAATCTCTGCCGGAACTCTGAAAAATATAATAGCAATTATAGTACTACAGATGATTCGTCGAGCGACATTGTCCGGAAAATAAGCTCAAGGCGATTTTTCACATTTAAGTTTAAAATATAACATGAAAAAAAAAAAACAACAACAAACAAACGACAAAACAACAACAATAAAATTCTTACAAAACGGAAACAGGCTTTCACACACAAGAACGTGCACTGCATACATCATAAAATTTCCGGTGAAACAAATGCGATGTTGCGGCTGCACTAAAAACTCTATGACCATACTTTCTAAATTTAGATCTTTCGACATAATAAGTTATTGCTCCTTGAATGGCGATCCTTGTTGATAAGTTGGAAGATAGGAGATACATAATAATATGAAAAGGGGGCGGGATGGGAGAGGGGGCTTTTAAAGGATAAGCTCATAGAATGTAGGCTTTTCAGGGAATCTAGGATGCGTAAAAATAGCCATAAAATTAGGCCTGCTTCTTCGGTAAAAATGTCGCTGGGCAGGTTCGTCTTATGTAGATTCGACTCACAGTTGACTTGGGTCGGTTTCTTAACGTTCAACGTCAGAATTGGCTATGTTGTGGACGAGTTCCAAGACTAACGTCTGACAATCTAAACTGCTGCCATATAGAGATAGACGAAATAATATAATGTGCCTATTACTGTATTATTTAATTTCATTGAGAATATCATTTATGGGTATTTGGATATTCACTGAGAATACCATAATCTAGTATTCAATGGATGTATAAAATATCCAGATACTAGAAACGTCTTTGGGGCTGTAGATTGCAATCATGAGAGTGATGTTTGTATGGTTTGTTATAAAATGTTATTGGGAGTGCTGAATGTATTGAAGTCGAAAGTGTTAAAAAACGACAACAGTATGTGGATCACAGAGAAGAGAAAAAGTAAATGATAAAGACGAAAGAAAAGAAACAGAGAACATGATAGAGAAAAAAATAATAGACAAAAGAAATAAAAAGGAGAGTGAGTGATAGAGAAGTCGCAAGAGAGAAAGTGTCAGCGAAGAGAGAACAGAGTGAAAAGAGATAGTGACATAGAGATAAATATACGCAGAGTGCGCGATAAAAGAGAGATGGGATAGAAAAAAATGACGAAGAAGAAAGAACGAAGGAAATATGAGATGGGCCGAGGGAGAAAATAAAGAGAGCGAGTCATAGAGAAGAGAAGAGAATAATAATAATAATAATAATAATAATAATAATAACAATAATAATAACAACAACAACAACAACAACAACAACAACAACAACAACAACAACATCAGCAACAACAACAAACCGTGATACGGTTTTCCTTATGGATCTAACAGAGTCAATAAATACCGGTATTAATTTTTGGTTCCATGTAGACAAACAAGGCACCTTAGAATAAGTAACTATTTACCGATATTTATAAAGTACGTATCTTACTCACTTCCGTGTCTGCGCAGTTTCATGACGTCAACAGTAGAGTGTTTCTACTTTGAGGTTGATCACGGACTAACAATCGCATAGAAAAACTAGAATCTAGTCTAGAATCTAGACTTTCTAGATCTTGTCTAGATCTAGAATCTAGTTAGATTAGTCATAAACTTATCCTATGTCAGATGAAGTATTCTAGTTTCTCATTTAAATTAAATTAATCTAGATCTAGAGTTTGACACAATCCTTGTATCGAAAGCTCCACACCCATGGACACAGTCTAATGAGGAAATAATTTCTGTTTGAAAAGGTAAACCATTTTTTACATCGATTTCTGGACCACGCTTGGTCCTCAGTCTGAATATAGATTTAGAAGAGAGAGAGAGAGAGAGAGAGAGAGAGAGAGAGAGAGAGAGAGAGAGAGAGAGAGAGAGAGAGAGAGAGAGAGAGAGAGAGATCACGGACTAACAATCGCATAGAAAAACTAGAATCTAGTCTAGAATCTAGACTTTCTAGATCTTGTCTAGATCTAGAATCTAGTTAGATTAGTCATAAACTTATCCTATGTCAGATGAAGTATTCTAGTTTCTCATTTAAATTAAATTAATCTAGATCTAGAGTTTGACACAATCCTTGTATCGAAAGCTCCACACCCATGGACACAGTCTAATGAGGAAATAATTTCTGTTTGAAAAGGTAAACCATTTTTTACATCGATTTTCTGGACCACGCTTGGTCCCCAGTCTGAATATAGATTTAGCTAGATTCTAGATCTATTCTAATCTTAATCTGGTTTTTAATTTTGGATCCAGGTGAGGATCTGCAAATAGTTATTTTTTGTTTTTGTTTGCCATAAATATGCACATCGTTTGGTCCTTTGCTTTTGACTTTTTCAAGTGTTTTGTTAGTTTTTTGGAATCGAACATGAGATCTTATGAGTGCATTTACATGTGTACCAGGATGAAAAACCTAGCTCAAAAAGTTTATTGTCATTTCATATAATTTTTTCTGAAACCAATTGGTTTTATCAGAGAGAGAGAGAGAGAGAAAGATAGGGAGTAGATTCTAGTCATGACTGTTGTCATACATCCGACTTTGCGCTGACATACCCCATCCAGCTGATCGATCGATCAGAAAGAGTAAATATCATACACCCAACCTTGCGTGTATCGGTCATATCAGATGTGCCTATATAGAAGTGCTGTCATACACCCCACCTTGCGCCTATTGGTCGAATGAAATCGGCCATATATCCCAAATGATTATATTATGTAGGACCTATGCGACTGCTGGCTAAAATGACCTCGGAGGTAGCCTATAGTTTTTGTTGCATGTCTTTACAATTTTTTGAAAAGTGCAGTGTCCTCAGCATTATATAAATTTTATCTGAAGTTGTTTAAATATTGAACAGGCGGATTTCACAAAATAGATGTACATTGAGGTGTTGCTAACTTTCAAGTTGTATTTGAGATATGTTGATAAATTCCTTTATTTTTTTATTTGCAAGTATTGTTTGTGTATTGAAGGATCTAGAAAAGCAAGCAAATAAAATTATGGGTTTTAAAGTATTTTCTTTTTTTTTTTTTCAATTTTAAATGTGTCGCCCTTGTTGATATACAGATGAACCAAATATCCCATTTTTGGATAGGCCTACCTTATTGTTGTTGACATATATATAAGGGCTAAATTGGACAATTCTTCCTTATTCGAATATTCTGGATTAAGAGCAAGTATTTGGCTTTGAAAAAATGTCTAACTCCTTTAGTAAATCATCGAGAATCTAAGAGCTGTTAAAAAGGTCCTTTGTTTTGTTGTCCCCACATGTGCATCCGATTTTCTACTTTACAATCTAGGCTTCTATTTTAAGAGAAGATGCCACAGAAACTCTTCTCGTTTGAAAAACAGAAAGGCTTATAATATAAATAGAATGTGCAGATTTCCAGAAATCGGGTCAAGTTTCCTTTAGCTCTTTAAGACATTTTAATTGCAGGTAACTTGAAGAAACGTAAAACTGCACCCATATTATTAACTGAATGAATATAACTTTTAATAATAAAATATTCAAGATTAGCTGAAAATTAACAAACAAACAACAGAAAAAAAGTTTGAAGTCACTCACATTTCAGGGGAGGTAATTAATTTTTAAGGATCAAGGGAAATAAGTTAATGTTTGAAGATATCTCTTTTTACACATTTCATTGTGCAAATGTATTTATTGATTTTAACAGGCCTCCAATATTAAAATTAAAATGTTTATTAGAATAAAATTTATCTGCGTTTTTAAAACAAAATAACTAGTTTTAATCTTATGCAACAACACTTCACTTACCTTCATCAAATCCAGGACTACAATAATTGATGTTATTATAGCAGACTTCAAGTTTTTTTAACGAACCAGTGTTTAAAGACCTTTAATTTGATGTATAATGTAACTATATTGCTGAACCTTTTCCCCTATCCAAAATTGGGATGTTTCTGGGTTCATTTTGTGGAATCTACCATTATGTCCCACTTTCAGTCCTGGATATCCCTCCAAGTAAGGCATGATTATTTGTCTGTAGAGGGAAAAAAATGTCTGTTGAGAATGCACAACCCTGTTTGACACCTCCCACGTTATGACTTGAATTGGGTTGATTTCACTGTCCACTTGCATCGCCTCTGTTTGTTCCAGTGCTTTTTAAATTATTGCCATTTTTTTCCATCTAGAGAAGATATTTGAAATTCTGTTTCCAATAAAGAGTTGCTGATAAATCACGAATCGATGTGAATTGGTCATTGGAATAAGAATTGTTTTAAACTTGGAATTTCATTTTAGTTTATCTTCACGTCTTTGATCTCAGTTTATCCCTTTATTGATATATTATGTATGTACATGGATGTACCTTAAAAATGTTAAATGTCATACATTATTCAAATTCAAATGAAGGTTACTATTTTGATTTAAGATGATATATTTATAAAATGCACATTAAAAAGAATGAAAATCTTTTCAGGCTGTCTGACTGGAGTTTGGTTGTGAGCAGAAAGTGGTCACGTTACGAAGTTTTATTATCCTGCTTCGCACTGGTGTTGCAGTTACCTCTTAACCATGCCGCTCTTCAGTTCCAAGTCAAAGACTCCTCACGAGGCTGTGAGATATTTAAATGATATGATACCCAGCCTAAAAAATTCCAAAGAGAAAGAACATAAAAAGGTAAGGAGAATGGTATCTTTAGATGCTTTCTTGAATTGTTTTCCTCCCAACAAGTCTCCTGAACAATTGAGACATTTCTGCCTTTTTTCAGAATTAAGATACAAATTATGATGGGGCATCTGGACATATTAAAGTTAGACATGCACCTTTAAAATCTAGTGAGGGTGAATTTTCGGTAGATTAAAAGCTTTGCTTCTCTAAAGCAGACTAGTATACAATCTGTGGTGAATTAAACCGTTTAAGATCAATAATTAATATTAATAAAAACCAAAATACAACACCATTTGGCTCTGCAGTAAATTAAATCTAAATAATGTACAGCTTTTAATATGACATTTAGTATGATTCACACTGTTTCCAAACTACTTTTTAAATGAAGTAAAAAAAAAAGAAATGATTTTCCATCTTTATTGTCATCACAGACAGGATTTATGATAATGCCAGGGGAAAAACAGTAATGAAATATTAAGAATATGATCAAATTTTTATTTTGGCTGAGGGCATACTGATCCACCTGTTAATCTTAACCAAATTTTGGTATCCTGCTCTGAGACGCACTCTGAGATAAAGCTTAGTCAGTGATGTTTGATGTCAAGAAACCAATCTTCACCTTTACGTCTACTCTATTTTTTTTCTCTTCTCAGATAAGTGAGGAGGTAACAAAAACCCTTCATATCCTCAAAACTCAACTGTATGGCAGTCAAGAGCAAGAAGCGAGTGACCTTGGTGCTCAAATCTCAGCAGAGATTCTGTCATCTGACATGTTTCTTATACTTATGGAAAACTTGGCATATATAGATTTTGAGGTAACTACTATAAAGCATGAACATGTTTAAAAAAAAAAAAATGTTAGTTTTCTCCTAAAAGTGACTACCATAAATGAGATTTGAGATTTTTTTTTTTTTTTGGGAGAGTATCATGATTTCATTATTATAGTTAATAAATATCTGGTGATTTACCAGTTTTGGAAGCCATTGCTTTTAATAAGGATTCAAATTACAGAAGGGTACATACCTGAACCACAAAGGTGTTCAATTTAGTATTTTAACAGTTAATTTGCCTAATTTGAAAAACTGTGTTTACATTGTTTTCTTTTGTTTACTTTTTTTTATCAACCTTCTCCCAACCCCATTTCTTTCAAAGGCATGTCTTGGGCAGCAATGAGAATTACATTTTGCTTGACATGTAGTACCATCGTAATACATATTGGTGGTGCGAGCTTCAAATTGAGACTGATTTGGATAGAGCCAAAGAGAAAAAAAAACACATTATTCTTTTGCAAAAATCGGTTTATCAAACGATAAGGTTGGCAAAGATATAGATGATTTATTTTCTTCGTATAGCTTCTTTTAAGTGCGATACTCCAAAGGTTGATATTCTTAACAAAGGTATACTTTTAAAGTCTGCTGTCATGAACAAGTGAAACACAAGCATGGAAAAAAGAACTACAAATAATTAAGTATTATTGTTTAGCTTTCTATAGTTATACGAAACACAGCTGAAGATTTACATAAAAATGTACCTAAAAGAAAATAGTTTATCTTATAACGCAAAGTAAATGAGTCGTAAAAATTTGGGCGAAATTGTTTTAAAAATAACTAATCACTCACCAGTTTAAATTTTTTCTAGATTTTGAGATCTTCGTTACCCGGATTAGAGCACCAGCTCAGATTTTAACCTGGAGCCTTTTTACTTTGCGATCCCGAGCGCTATCGATTGGGCAATCTCAAGCCTTAAAGAAGTCGCATGTAAAGCACTTGGTTGAATTGAAAAAAAAAAACAACACACACACACACACAAACACAAAACGAACTATCAAAAACGGCGCCAGTTTAAAAACGGCAGCAGGCGTTATTGAAATATCCAGACAATTTTTATCCAATGGTGGGCGTCGAGCAATCATACCGCAAAAGTACAATTTTAGGTGAAAAAACCCATGGAAAAACCAATTTCCATTCAAAAATTGAACGATTTTTATGGATACCAAAAATGTGTATAATTACTTTGGATAGAACTTGACCCAACCTATAATAGATAAGAGAAGACCAGAATAAACGTGGCGATCTTAGAAATTTGTTTTATTTTTATTTTATTTTTGTTTAAATAAATTCGCGAGGATAACGATTTGTCTGAATTCGGCAGATGTTTCTTACATTCCTACATGGAAATAGCCAGCATAGTTTGCCGTTTGATGACTGCGTATTCTTGGCGGGGCGGGCGGTGGTCTAGGGGTAGAACATGGGCTTCCGACGCGAAAGGTCCTGAGTTCGACTCCTAGGGTCGGTGTCAGTTTAATGTGACCGGCTGAGACAGGAGTCATGGTATCCCCGCCCTGTCTCGTGTGTGGCAGCACATAAAATTGTCAGACGTCAGTCTTGGGGCCCGTCCACAATATAGCCTATATAGTGCTGATGTTGGACGTTAAAACCAACTCAACTCAACTCAGCGTATTCTTGGGTTATCTCGTAAAATCCTTACCTACTTGTATGTACTTTTCAACATTACTTATTATTTAGTTTTAATTAATGAAACAGATGCGACGCCTTGCAGGTCAGTTGGTCTTCTGTTATCGATACTTCAATATATAATGTTTCTCTGTGGAGCATTAATTTCTTTACCATTCATCACACCCGATTTTGACTATCCTACATTTTACTATCCTACGACAGCAGCATACTTACGATAAATAATATTGCTCCAAGAAAATAATTAAAGTTAATAGCTATAGGAAGATAAAAATTGGCTAACCTTTAATTTCACTTATTGAGCATTGAACGTTTTTTTTTTGCTTGTGTCTCCTTTTGCGATTAAAACGACTGTAATGAATTCCACTAAGCAAGATGTCTTCTGATCGCTCATTGGCTCCAAGAGTCTACGATAGAGATATGATTGGACACCGTGTATATTCCTCCACATATCGTCTTCGTTTTTGTTATGAGCTCCGTAATCACAGGGCCTTTAATGAAGGCGTGAAGAAAGGAGATTTCCGATTACATTAAGCTCGGATTAATCTATTGTGTCACGCTGACCCAGCCGGCGGACATATTGCGTGTAGATCTAGAGTTGTAAGAACAACACTGCGGTAGCTCACAACTAGTCGTAAGCCGTATATTCGTGTAATTATCCTAACACCCGTCGTAACCTTACAACAACGTTGTACTATCGACGCCTAGGCGATCCAATCAGACAGATTTTGTGATGATAATTATTTCAGTAGAAATGACACAGTTCTCTGATAGGTTTGCACTGACCAGGCAGATAGACAGGGGACATGACTACAAATTTGACGCGTTTACTGCTGAAATATAAGAAGAGTATATCATTCTGACGCACTCATTATCACTCATCCTTCTTTCTTACAAGTTCTCTAGCCAGATTAATTTTCAGCGACACCAATATTTTCTTTTTTCCTTGGCTTGCAAAAATTTCAATCTATACACGTTTTTTTCAGGCAGGCTTTGAGTCATCATGAGTGTTAGAACTCTACGTTGCCAATGATGCTTACGTTACTGATGTAATGGACAGGAGCAAATCGTGAGGTCAGTGTAAAAGGAAATGAGCTACTAATTATCATTTCCTCTGGTTCCTCAACCGAGTGACACATATTTTCGTCTCTCACGATTTGGATCTAATAATTACGAAATTTGTGTTTCTTAGTTGTTGTTTTTTTTAGTTTTCACACATCTCGTGTTAACTTCTTGTACGACATAATCATAATTATCTCCACATTTTGATGATGTTCCCGTCCCATGTAGGTTGATTTCCAAGAGATCAGTCAATTCAGCCAATAGTGATCAGGACTAAAATCAGGAGCTTGAGGTTCGAATTTTAGTTTCTTTCACCATAAAGAATCCTTTTAAAAGCAAATGATGTTAATCTGTCAGATTTTACATTTTCAAGTCAGCATCTCACTCGTATGCTTTTTAAGAAAAAAAAAACAAAAACAAAAAACAAAAAACAACGACAACAACAGAACAAAAGCATTGCAGATCTAGTTTACCCTAGCTGCGAATTATGATGATTAAAAAGTTTTAAATATTTTCTTTGTTTTAACACTCTAGTAGTACACTTATAATTGGAAATATTTTAGATCTGAGGAACAGTAACTTCCTCTTTGTTAAACAAAAACATCGCATTTCGTGATAATTGCTTGCTCTAAACTTGATGATTGTCACCTAAGGTTATATGTTATTTTGCAAAGACACTAATAAATTAAGTTATTGGCCGCCAGCTGAACTCAAGTAAAGAGTTACAAAGGTCAACAAAGTAATCATGACTTGTTAGGTTCGGAATACAAACTAACAGCCATTGAATACCTTTGAACTGTACGGCAATAATAAGTAGCAGATCCCAGAGACTGGTTACATACTTTATTCAGACTATACACACTGGCTACATGTTCAGACTATAGAGACTGGCTACATGTTCAGACTATAGAGACTGGCTACATGTTCAGACTATAGAGACTGGCTACATGTTCAAACTATAGAGACTGGCTACATGTTCAGACTATAGAGACTGGCTACATGTTCAGACTATAGAGGCTGGCTACATGTTCAGACTATAGAGACTGGCTACATGTTCAGACTATAGAGACTGGCTGCATCTTCAAACTATAGAGACTGGCTACATGTTCAGACTATAGGGACTTGTTGGCTACATTTTCAAACCAAAGAGACATGTTCATCTATAGTCTAGCGGCTGGCTACATGTTTCAATTTTTAAACTGCTAACTTCTGCGACATTTTCGGAGATCGATTGTGGTTACTGTAGGGACTGGCTACATAATTATTATTCAGATCACAGACGCTTGCTAAATAAATATAGGCCACGAGGGCTGACTAATTGTTCAAACTAGAAAGATCTGCTAGACTTTCAGACCATAGACAATTAAATGATCTTATTCAATAGATCTCTATGCATATTAGAGTGTGTGGGTCGATGATTAAAGTGTTTAAAGTGTTTAACGCTGGAAAACTTAGAGCCGCATTTACAGATAAGACGGTTCAAAAAAGTAGTGCAATTATATTATCTCTTATACTCGTTCTCTGTCTGTCTCTCTGTTTGTTTGTCTGTCTCTCTGTCTGTCTCTCTCTCTGTCTCTCTGTCTCTCTGTCTCTCTGTCTGTCTCTCTCTGTCTATCTGTCTGTCTGTCTGTCTGTCTGTCTGTCTGTCTGTCTGTCTGTCTGTCTGTCTGTCTGTCTGTCTCTCTCTCTCTCTCTCTCTCTCTCTCTCTCTCTCTTTTCCTCACTCTCTCCCTCTCTCAATGAAACGAAAGAACTAAGTCCTTGAGACAGGCTTAATCTAATCAAGTCAGTGCGTGGTGAGGTTTGCGTGGGCGCTTGTCTCAGTGAGCCCAGAAGGGATCTTGTCAGGATAAAAATCTTACTCTCTCTCTCTCTCTCTCTCTCTCTCTCTCTCTCTCTCTCTCTCTCTCTCTCTCTCTCTCTCTCTCTCTCTCTCTCTCTCTCTCTCTCTTTCTCTCCCTCTCTCAATGAAACGAAAGAACTAAGTCCTTGAGACCGGCTTAATCTAATCAAGTCAGTGCGTGGTGAGGTTTGCGTGGGCGCTTGTCTCAGTGAGCCCAGAAAGGATCTTGTCAGGATAAAAATCTTTGATCCAGATCAGGTCACATGATACGCGGAACTGAAGACATTAGCGCATGCGTGGAGCCTCCGGGCTCCATTAAGAGCTTTGTTGTTCATATCTTTAACAGGCAATCGTGGCAATATTGCAGCGGACAACTAAGTGTTGGACATTTCCGGAATTAAAGATTAGGGATAAACGCCAAAAGCGATGACTACTCTTTCCTGAACGAGTTAATCTTCAACAGTGGTTTTGGCATCATTACGAGCGTATTTTAATTGGTTTTCTAGCGCTTATCGCATAACTGTTTTCGATTATTGCATTTTCATATCATGCATATTATACGCTCCAACTTCAAGAATTAGAGAACCTTTGGTTTAAATCTTCCTGTTTGATATTTAGAGTTTTGCACTGTTGTCTCCGTGTTTGAACCAGGGAAAAAACGCAGGAAACGGGGCTTTTAAGTGTTTCAAGTTATTTGAAAAGAGCATTTTAGCTGGAAGGGGGGTGGGGAGAAATGTTAATCGCCGATAAAACTGATTGGTTAAACCTTACAATGAGAGATAAAACACTTTCCGGAAAACCTGAAACTTGATGATAGTAAGGAGAAATGGAGGATAGTTGGACCATTTTAATGGTATTAGCATTACAGGTAGAGTCAGAAAATTTACAGTAATTTTACATTTCCTTAAAGTACATTTATTGTTAAAGTCTCGATATGTTTATGTTTTTTATTACAAATATAAAAATAACAAAGTTTTGTTGTTGTTTGTGTTGTTTTGTTGTGTGTACACTTTCAGGTTTACTTTTTCCACGAGTAAGAAGAAATTCATTTTCTGATGGGTTGGTTTTGTTTAATCTTCTGTGAGTATGTGTTATTTATCTAAAAATAGCAGACAGAAACAGGATGAAAGAATGTTCCAGCCATTGAGTTTCATAATTTGTCACTTTTTCGTGGAAGAGGCGAGATAACCTTGCACGATTATAACACAAAAACAGAAAAAACTGTTATAACAGAGAGGCTAAAATTTATGATTAATTTTCTTCACTTCGATTGTTTTGATACTTATGTTTATTGTTATCACAACTTTTCTAGAACATTAGGCGCATAGTAGAGCTAAAATAAGCAAACAATTACTAATTCAGCGTTAATACACATCGCCTAAAAAACTCCGTCAATGCGTTTTGGTTTTGTTTGCTCAAATAGGTGTTGAAAAAAGCAGTCTTTATGATGGATTACTATTATTATTATTATTATTATTATTATTATTATTATTATTATTATTATTATTATTATTATTATTATT
>RQTK01000986.1:28421-58275 GCA_003991915.1 Elysia chlorotica
AAACCACAACAACAACAACAACAACAACAACAACAACAACAACAACAACAACAACAACAACAACAACAACAACAACAACAGTAGAATAGTACCAGAGACTATAGTTTTAGTAAGACGTTTCACAAAGAGACCTCACAGTGCTTTTGATAGACAGAGCTAGTGTGATGCGTGCTCGATCTATTTCTTTATTAAAATTAAGGCGGTTGAACAATGTTCCCATTGAGTTTTTACTTAGGTTTAAAGAAGGAAGAAACCGCTTTAAATATCGTGAGCTGTATACGCAAAAATCATCGCCGATAAATTTCTCTCTATTTCACACTCTATGATTGACAATAGCCTTCAAAACAAATAAAAAATACAATAGTAAATATTAATGCTAAAATTCAATAATACAAATATAATTGAAAATCAATATCTGAATACTTATCACTAAACGCTTTATTGTTTTTTAAGGCAATATAATTGCAGGATAAAAAAGAAGCCAGTGATGTAATGCATTATAATTATAATAAATCAATTATAAAAAAAACTGTCAAAAACAAGCTCAAACAATGACCAAAAACTGGTATCAGAGCACTCGACACACACACACAAAGAGCCCCCCTGATTGTTATAATTCATATAGCTTGGATAATATTAGAACATACCTTAAAATAGATAAAGTTGATGGAAAACACAGAATTCTAATAAGGCGATGCCCCTATAAAAATATTTAGCATGGATGTTTATTTTCCACAATTATGTTGTTTTTCAGTATTGGTTTTGCTGGCAAAAGATTAGCAAAATTAGCTGGGCACATTTTTTACGAAAAGGTTAATCATAGGTGGAATGTTTTTGTCTTGCCAAACAAATGTTTGTGTTCTAAGCTTCTTGGTCTTAATTTTTAGATCCAGATTAAACAAACTAAATCATTGGTAATTATAAAAAAGAGAGAGGAACAACACACAGAGAGAAAAGAAAATGAAAACTATTTTATTTATTTCTTATTATCTTTATCTTTTTCTGCATCAACCCATTTACTGCTTTAATTTAAGTTCTTGCTGGTGCCTTAAATCATTCTGTCTCTCTATAGTCAATCTATTTTTTCTATTCATCTATCAATTTATCTATCTATCTATCTATCTATCTATCTATCTATCTATCTATCTATCTATCTATCTATCTATCTATCTATCTATTTTTCTATTCATCTATCAATCTATCTATCTATCTATCTATCTATCTATCTATCTATCTATCTATCTATCTATCTATCTATCTATCTATCTATCTATCTATCTATCTATCTATCTATCTATCTACCTCTTATTAATTTTCTGAGCCTAAAAAAAAGACACTCCATTCGAATCTCTGGAACAAAATTAATGGTGAACTTTTTTCACTCAGCGAATAACTACAACTATTTGAGATAATTGCATTTTCCAAAATGACATTATTTCCTGATTTAATTTGTGTAGCCTTGGACCCATCACATTTCCATAATTTTTCCTTACTCCATCTTAATGGCCATTTCTCAGTACGTCCGCTAGAAATTTAACGCGAATAATTCTCATTCTTTGATGAAAAAATTATAGCTTTTTATCGTCAATGGCAGCTTAAGAATAAAAGATGTGTGTGTGTATGTGTGTGTGTGTGTGTGCGTGGATGTGTACCAATCTGCCTTAACGTGTGAGTACTTTTGTCTACATCTCCTTCTGTTGGTTTATCTGCCTGCAATTTTGGTATCGGTATATCCGCGTGTATGCCTGTCTGTCTATCTGCTAGTGTGTCGATTTGTTTGTTATGTTCATCTCTCTATATCTGTGGTTATATCTTGTTTGTCCGTCTGTCTATCTGTGTCTTTATCTCTGTCTCCGTCTCTCTCTGTCTCTATCACTGTCTATTATGTCTTTCTGTCTATATATGTCTATGTCGCTGTCTGCCTCTATGTCTCTGTCTACGTGTCTCTCTTTGTCTGCATGTATCTCTCTCTATCTGTGCCTCTGCCTCTGTCTCCCTCACTTTCTTTCAATTTCCTTTATTTTCTTCTTGCCCTTCTTTCCTTTGATCTCTTTTTTATTTATGTTTAACGATACATATGAATCAGCTTACGTATGAGCCTAACCTCTCTTTAATAATTCCAGTTGTAGACAGACCCATGCCATTTACCAATAACTGACAAAATTGCAATATTGAGACATCTATAAAAAGTCGAGGAAGATTAAAAGTAAGGTATCGAGATGAAAAGTCGAAAAAGAATATAAGTAAGGTATAAAAAAAAGTTGAAGAAGGTTAAAGGTAAGTTATTTAGGTGAAAAGTTTAGGAAAACTTAGTATGTAAGAAAATACTCAACGTTTTAAGTTTTACTGTCAGGAAGACTGAATTTAAATATTGTTGGCTTCTGAACGCCATACGTCAGAAGGTAGGCTGTATTGTGGACGAGTCCCAAGACGGACGTCTGGCAATGATACGTGTGGTCACAGAAAGTCAGTGAAGAGAGACCAGAGCTAGGCTCCAGTCTCTACCGATCACATCAAACTGACACCGACACAACCAGGAGTTGACCAGGCCCGACAAGTAGATCAATACCTGATCGTAAGCTTCTAAATCTAACCGGGGACCTACCGATTAGAAGAACATTTTAGCGCTTACGCCGGTTGGATTACCTCGTTCGATCTCCCAATCGCGCGAATTTCACTGACGCCGTTATAGAGATCTCTTATCACACTTTCATGACGCATGAGGTGTCCATAATATTGCAGCTTCCTATCTCTAATACACTGCCCTATTTCTCTTCTTATGTTCAATTTTTGTAACACTTCGTAGTTGGTCAATTTTTGTCGCCATGATATCTTCCCTATTCTCCTAAATGCATACATTTCGAAAGCTTCTATTTTGTTCAAATTTGTGCTTTAATAATCGACCATGTCTCTGACCCGTATAACAGGGTGGACCAGACAAACGTTTTGAGTAGTTGAAGCTTTGTCTTAATGCTGATGAAAATTGAAGTAAAAGTATTCAGTAGGCTGTTGAAACTGGTTTTTGCAATTCCGATTCTGCGTTTAATGTCTTGGTCTGCTGTATTGTCATCACTGATCAGTTGACCTAAGTAAATGAATGTGCTGACCTGTTCCAGCACAGTGTTACCAATGTTGATATTGATCTTTGGTGTTATGTCTTTGCGACTGATAACCATTACTTTTGTCTTCTTAGCGTTCATCGCGAGTCCACAATTCTCACTCTCTTCGTTCACTTTGTCCAAGAGTGCCTGTAGTTGTTCTGGTGTTTCTGCAACTAGGGCTGTATCGTCTGCGTATCTGATGTTGTTTATGTTTTGCCCAGAGTATGTTCATACCTGGTAGTTCATTGATGTTTCGAAAGATGATTTCTGTGTATAGATTGAATAAGCTAGGGAATTATTATTCTGAATATGTCTGATTCGCATATTTGACAACGTAAGGTTTGTTTCCTTCAAATAAAATGTACTGTCTATTTCACCGCATACATGTTACTGATGTGACTCAGCCGAGGCGCGTCTCTGTAGGGTAGTAGTATTGTAAGGCTACGCCTCCACATTTAATCTGTCAATCCAAGATGTTACCACCAACAGTACCACTATCTTCTGCCAAATTTTGTTATAGTGCAGTGAAGAATTATAATAATTATTACAGTCGGTTGTCTCAGGACTTCTATTACATCGAGTACACATGAGTGATTCTCTGAGTTACCATTGGTGCATATAAAATTAATTTGTCGATAAATCAATCACTCACTTGTGATAATTCATAGTATGGGAAAATTTAGCTGAACAAACGTACGTAGGCCATATTGTAGACGAGTCCCAAGATGAACGTCTGGCAATGATGGGTGCAGTCACAGAACGACATTTTTCAACCCCTTACGTCTAAGCATGCAGACACAGTAAACAATAATTTGCATTACCTCCCTTCTCATTCACTCAAAACAGGTAAGGAAAGGGAAGCGAACCCAAAGGGCCAGAGGCTACAGAGTAGATTCGCCTTCCTCCACCCCCTTTCTGTTCAGTTCTAACAAAATGGAGGCCTTGTGGCTAATGTTTATGTTCTGGCTAAAAAGAAGACGTCAAAATTAACCCCGATATCGGGTTCCCTCTAACCTCCTCGCTTTTTAATGTCAGTATAACGTGACCGGTCTCGTGTATGCAGTACATGAAATTGTCAGACGTTAGTCTTGGGGCCTGTCCACAATATATCGTATATAGTGCTGACGTTGGACGTTAAAACAATTCAATTACTACTACACACTCTCTCTCTCTCTCTCTCTCTCTCTCTCTCTCTCTCTCTCTCTCTCTCTCTCTCTCTCTCTCTCTCTCTCTCTCTCTTTCCCTCTTCGAGGTAATGCCGCTTTGTTTATAGAAACACTTTTTTTTAATTTGTCGATTTTTCTGCTAGATAAATATGAATATAACAATTTGATGAGGGAGAGAGGGAGATGCAGACAGACAGACATAGGATAGAGAGGAGATATAGAGAGAGGGAGGGTATTCAGTATGAAATAACTGATAATTACTACAACATGAAAAGTTTTAAATAATGTTTATTTATAACATGCAGTATAATTATATTCATGTAGTTGTCTAACCATCTATTCAATTCTGCGAAGGTTTAATTATAAAATATGAACAATTTCTAAAAGTCGAATCCCATATAACAATAATTTCATACAACTCGAAGAATTCTGGTTCATAAAGCACAACCATTTAACAACACAAGGCATGTTAGTAATCTAAAGAATCTACAGAACTTCCACTCTGTGTGAAATAGTGAGAGGCTTTACGAGATTTTGCGTACATGGCTCAAGATCTCTGTATCAAAGGCATTGTGAGCTCTTTTTGTGAAACGTCTCTCTTAGTCCATAGTCCCTGGTAGTTATTAAGGCTTTGTCTTGTAATGTTAACAGATCTTCTTTTTAGGTGATGACACACTAATAATAATAAATGGCATTACTTTGTATTGCGCATCTTAAAAAAAAACGCTATGGGCCATCATGCGCTAATAAAATCAAAGTTTACATGAATGTATTACACGCAACTAAAACATTGTGTTTAAAACCCTACTCGAAATTTAAAAATGAAGGATAATTTTTAAAATTATATATATAAGCGTAAAAGAGTTGGACATTATCTCTACCGCATGAATGGAGATTACGAAAACTTCTTGCAAGTTCAGTCAGCTGATTTTGATCGTGACTGATTTTAATTAGTCTGAATAAAATATAAGCCTGTATGCACTTCTAAACCATGGTCTAATGGTTCAAATTAAAGCAACGTACCAACATAATTATATCATTCTATGCTAGAACAGGCGAAGCTAGACCTAAAGATGTAAAGAGGTGAGTACGTGGTAAAGATATAAATAATTATACAGAAAAGAGCAATTAAAAATCTGTATGGGCTGTGGCTAGAGCATTTGCTTTCGTCACAGGTGATCCATGGTTCAAGCCCCCACTCTCGCTGACGAGTTTTTCCCTACTGGTTCGGTCAGTGCCATTATAACGTGAACGTCCAGGTTCCTGATAGCCAATTCTGAGGCCGGTCGCAGTATAGGATCTTTCTTGTGACCAAGGTTGAATGACTAGTTCTTCTGTTATAGATCTACAATTTAGTGTCCAGTCCCTTTGTTTTATATCTACAATTGAACGACAAGCCCTTATGGTATAGATCTACAATTAAATCGTCAGATTCTGTTATATCTACATTTGAATATTTAGCCATTCTGTAATAAATCTACAATTGAAATACCAGAGCTGTTTTGTTATAGATCTACAATTGAATGACTATCCCTTCAGATCTACAATAGAATGACCAAAGCTCTTCTGTTATAGATCTACAATTGAATGGCCAGTCTTTATGTTATAGATCTACAATTGAATGCCCAGCCTTTATGTTATAGATCTACAATTGAATGACTAGTCCATCCCCTGGCCTCAGTGTCAAACTGCTTAAGTCGATTGTCCGTCCCTTGGCTAGGTCATCGCTGACAGCTCCAGTGTTGGCGACTACAGTCCCTGTCGCTACAGCCACCGGACCTCCTCTGTGGTCATCTGTGGAACTCTCTTGACCAAAGTTGATGGCAACAAGGTAACGTTCCGATCTAGAGAGGGGAAAGATACAGAAATAGTCTTACATTTTGAACGTATATTAAAAAGGCTATCCACAAGGTAGCATTCGGGTCTAGAAAGGGAAATAAAAAAAATTCAGGAGTTTTTTTCTTGTATCCTTAACAAATTAATCTTCAAAATGAGAAAGCATAAAATTACGTGTGTTGTGCAAAGTTAGCGCACTGCAGTCGTGGTTTGTAGGCCATGTCATGCGCACACATGGTTTAGAACATATCCGTACTATTGGAAAGATGAACGAAAAGAGAGCGAGAGGTAGACAGAGAGAATAGATTTGGTATGGACTTGAAAGATGGACTGATAGAGGTGAAGAATCGGTTGGTTGGTTGGTTGGTTGGTTGGGTTGGTTTAACGTCCAACAGCAGCATTATATAGACTATATTGTGGACGGGCCCCAAGACGGACGTCTGACAATTTTATGTGCTGCCACACACGAGACAGGGCGGGGATACCATGACTCCTGTCTCAGTCGGTCACATTATACTGGCACCGACCTAACCAGTAGGGAACGCAACAGCCAGGATTCGAACTCGGGACCTTTTGCGTCGGAGGCCGATGTTCTACCCCTGGACCACCGCGCCCCCAGAGGTAAAGAATCAACCTGATGGTAAAATTAAAACTTGTGATCAGAGAGGTTTTGAGGGAAATAACCACCAACAATAAACTGGCACGACAGACCATAATTATGATTCTTTTATTATACAATTGGGCATCGTTGTTATTATTCAAAAATAAACTTTAAAATGCCTAAAATGTAGCCTATAATTATATCTCAATATCTAAAGACATCGGGGTTTGTTTTTTTTTGCAGTTTGTATGGTCAAGTTCCAGCTAATGTCTGAAAAGTAAGATTTGACTGAATTGTGCATGTTTGTTTGAGAATCAGCTATATAAATGATGAACCTAGAATGATTTCTTTTGAAACTGTTTATTAAATACTTTACCGCAATGGAGAAAATAAGCAAATAGAGAAATTAAAAAATCTCTACATGTGTTTATAACTCACCCAAAAAATCTCAGAAAAGCCAAGACGTTTTTATTCAGAACGCAGTCAAGGCCAATGTCACCGTACTTGAAGGCATCCTTTGATCGCAAGGCTACGTATTCTTTCAACAAATTCAGGTGGGACTTTTCGTCTTTCTTTTGGCTCTGAAGACGGTCAGAAAAATAATACAATTTATAGTATCAAATGTCATCTCATAGTAGCTGTGGTGATGATAAACATCCTGAAATTTAGACCTACATAAGGACTGTTAAGTCAGTGGTTAAGGTAGGAGCGTTAGACAGTTCGTTGTGCTCTGGACATTGCGCTGTTCGCGTCCCATAGTTAAGTTTTACCTAGACATTGCGCTGTTCGTGCTAATAAAGAGTTAAGCTTTACCTAGACATTGCGCTGTTCGTGTCCCCTAGTTAAATTTTACCTAGACATTGCGCTGTTCGTGGTTATAAAGGGTTATAAAGAGGACATTGCGCTGTTCGTGATAATAAAGAGTTAAGCTTTACCTGTACATTGCGCTGTTTGTGGTCATAGAGTTAAGCTTTACCTGTACATTGCGCTGTTTGTGGTCATAGAGTTAAGTTTTACCTGGACATTGTGCTGTTTGTGGCCCTAGAGTTAAGTTTTGCCTAGACATTCAATTGGACTATTCGAGCTTCTAGAGTTAAGTTTTACCTAGACATTGTGCTGTTCGTGTTCCAGAGTTAAGTTTTACCTAGACATTCAATTGGGCTATTCGTGCTTCTAGGGTTAAGTTTTTCCCGGACATTGCGCTATAGAGTTAAGCTATTGCGCTGTTCGTGGTCATAAAGAGTTAAGCTTTACCTAGACATTGCGCTGTTCGAGCTTTACCTGGACATTGCGCTGTTCGTGGTCATAGAGTTAAGTTTTACCTGGACATTGCGCTGTTCGTGGTTATAAAGAGTTAAGTTTTACCTGGACATTGCGCTGTTCGTGGTCATAAAGAGTTAAGCTTTACCTGGACATTGCGCTGTTTGTGGTCATAGAGTTAAGTTTTACCTGGACATTGCGCTGTTTGTGGTCCTAGAGTTAAGTTTTTCCCGGACATTGCGCTATAGAGTTAAGCTTTACCTGGACATTGCGCTGCTCGTGGTCCTTCCCTACGGGTAGCCATGGTTTTCTGGACGTCGTGAAGCCGGCCTGTGTCTCCGAGGTCCACTGCATGGGGGTGCGGCACGGGTCCCTCCCAAACAGTGCGTAGCGCTCCTGGAGGACACGGGGTATGGACTGTCGTTATCTTTTGGGGGGTTTGTTTAATATTATTTTAATGTAAATATTGTTAAATAGTATAGGGCAAAACAGAAACAGCTTTTTATAAATAACGCAGCAGCAGCAGCAATAGACTAGAACATTTCACCAAGTTATGAAAAGTGATGAAATATTATTATTATCATAGACTATAGATTAAAAATTAATGATAGTGAGATGTTTCACAAAGACACTGTTATTAGAGACTTTATATGTAGTGAAGCGTTTAAAGAAGAAGAGGAGCTCACAGAGCTATTCAATACTCTAGATTTAGTGACTCGTTTTACACACAAAAAACTCTCAATGGTATCAGAGACAATGCATTTAGTGAGATGTTTCACGAAAAAAACTCACAGTGCTATTGATACGGGAAGCCAGCTTAGGGGCTGCTATTTCTATTTATATATGGGAATTAGAGGGTTGACCAATCTTCAGAAAGTTTTACCAGTGTTGAAGTAACTGCCGCTTGGAAAATCCATAACACAAACACAATATATACTTGGTTAAAAATAAAACACCTTTAGTAATAATGATTGATGGAAATAATGACAATTATAATAATATAACAATAAAGACAACAACAACAACAACAACAACAACAGCAGCAGCAGCATCAACAACTATAACGACGACAACAACAATAACAACAACAGAAAGAAAAACACTAATTTGCTATTTTTGTAAAAATCAAATGTAGATTTGATTACCTTTGCTTGTAAGAAAATCACACTTCCGACTTAACTTTCCTAAATTGTAAGTGATATTTGTCCAGAGAAAACGCAGTTTAACGCCTCCTTTGTCTCAAGAATAGTCCTATATAGCGACAACACCCTATAGCAGGATTCCCTGGGAGTTGGTCTATCACATTATTCTGATACTGAACAAAAGGAAAAAAAACACGCACCCAGTCGGGGCTCAAACCACGGACCTCCTGCGACGGAAGCTGGTGTTTTAGCGAAGTTCTAGCGCACTGCGCTAAACAACAAGTATTTTACCGGGCCAATTTTTATGCCAAAGGGGTCCTGCGCTTCCTCATAAGCTACTGAAGAGTCCTGCATTCCCAACTCATCACCGTAGTAGATAGTGGGTGTACCCTTCAAAGTCATCAGCAGCATATTGAAGGCGTCCACATAGCGGGGACCATACTTGGTGGCTGGTCGCGCTTTGTCATGGTTCCCGACCTGAGGGGAAGAAGAGGGGTGACTCAACTGTAAAATTGTAATCCTATTGGCATTCCAGTATTGAACTTTTCATTGATAATAATATCGGCTATTTAATTAGTACTACTACTACCCTACTACTACTACTACTACTACTACTACTACTACTACTACTACTACTACTACTACTACTACTACTACTACTACTACTACTACTACTACTACTACTACTACTACTACTACTACTACTACTACTACTACTACTACTACTACTTCTACTTCTACTAGTATTATTCCCACTACCAAAACGTTTAATAATACATAATTATACACTTTAATCTCCCTCCACCAACAACCTTTAACGTACCACAAACGTCGGCCAGTATGACTCGGGCCTGTCTGTGTACTCCTTGGCGATGAGACCCATCATCTGGGTGGCTGAGAGGGGCACGGTGAGCTCTTCCACAAGATCCATGTTGAAGGCGTGAGCACCGTACTCGGCCATGGCTGCCCGGGTATCAGAGTCGGTGTAGAACTCCTGTACCATGAACCTGGGCAGGGCATACGGCAAAGAAATATTAACACAGGACGTACAGCAAAGTACGAATAGCACCGGACGTACAGCACATGACGTACAGCAATGTACGTACAGCACAGGGCGTACAGCACAGGACGTAGAGTACAGGACGTAGAGCACAGGACGTACAGCACAGGACGTACAGCACAGGACGTAGAGCACAGGACGTACAGCACATGACGTACAGTACAGGACGTACAGCACAGGACGTACAGCACAGGACGTAGAGCACAGGACGTACAGCACAGGACGTACAGCACAGGACGTACAGCACAAGACTTAGAGCACATGACGTACAGCACAGGGCGTACAGCACAAGACGTACAGCACAGGACGTACAGCACATGGCGTACAACACATGACGTAGAGCACAGGAGGTATAGCACAGGACGTAAGTCAATCACGTACAGCACGGGACGTAGAGCATAGGACGTACAGCACAGGACGCACAGCACTGGGCGCACATCACATGACGTAGAGCATAGGACGTATAGCACATGACGTAGAGTACAGGACGTAGAGCACCGGACATACATCACACGACGTAGACCATAGGATGTTCATCACAGGACGTAGAGTACAGAACGTAGAGTACAGGACGTACTGCACAGGACGTAAATCCCAGGGCGTACATAACAGGACGTACAGCTCAGGACGTACAGCACAGAACCTTTAACAAAAGACTAACCATGCTTTGCGTTGCATTCTGGTTAAAGTCCCAAATTAGGAAAGAGAAGAGTTTCGGGATGGTTCAGTTTTGGGATGTGTTCAATAATGCAGTATGCCTACCTCTCTTTCCCATCAATCTGCTTCTCTTTGTCCAAAACGTTCTGCCAGTGCACCAGTAGATCTCGACATTCTGGCAGCACATAGAAATTATGAACTGGCTTTAGGTATTCCCACTCCGTCTGAGGGATCAAACAAAAAAAGATGATTCACTTTTAGATTAAAAAGCTGCTTTTATCTATCTAATCCACAGTGTTGGACATTGTAATGAGAACTTTGTTAAGAAAGTGCAATAGTCTCTTTTTAATGTCACTAATAACTAGTTTGTAAGTTCCAGATCTCTAGATATATCTTCACTTGTATTTGATTACTAAGACAAGATAAGATAAGAAATACTCTATTACGATAAGATAAGAAAGATGAGAAATATTTATTTGATTATTTCTCTGTGGGTAAATGAAATCGTGTAAAAAAGACAGCTAGAGATCTGTGGCTGAGGCAGCAGAGAGCATGCAAGATGCTAGACACGTGACTTACGGGAGGGACGTCCTTGCCGGATGGCGGATTGTCCTGGAAAATGTCCTCGCTCTCGAACAGGTTGGCGACGGCGTCCATGCGGAATCCGTCCACGCCCAGGTCTAGCCAGTACTTCATCACAAGCTGGAGGAGGGAGAGGAGGGGAGGAGAGGTTGGGTTGGAAAAGGGAAGGGATAGAGGGAGGGAAGGGTGGGAGAGGAGAAGACATAGAAGGGAGGATAGGTGGTGGGAGAGTAGACAGGGGGAAGGAGGAGCGTGAAAGGAGGGAGCATGGATGGAGGGAGGGATGTGGATGAGAGAGAGGGAAGAGTGGGAGGGGAGGAACGGAAAGGAGAGATAGAGTGTGGTAAGGGTGGGAGCGGGGAGGAAAGACAGGGAAGGGCAAGAAGGGCAGGAAAGAAATGGAGAAAGGTGGAGCGGAGGAGTGAGAAGGGGGAAGTAGGGTGGAAGGGAAGGACATCGTTGGAGAAGAAGAAAGCGGATTGCGATGGAGGGAGAGGAAGATAGAGAAAAGGGTGGGAGGGGAGAGAGAGAGAGAGAGAGAGGGGGGAGAGAGAGACAGAGAGAGACAGAGACAGAGAGAGAGTAGGAAATGCGTGAGGTTGGGTAGGGAGAGGTAATGTTGGAGGGAGAGGAAAGAACGGGAAAGGGGAGACGGAGATGGAGATAGGGAGGGATGGAGAGAATGGTATGAGGGGGATAGAGAGAGATATTGAAGGGAGAGGAAAAAATATAAAGGGGTGGTATCATAATAGGTATATTGCAAAAAAAAAAAAGAATATGATAAATCGAATAAAGTTTAAACAAGTTATACCATTTTAGATGTATAAAAAAGAAGTGCCCTTTACTTTTAGCGCCTCTATGTAAGCCATGCAGCTGTCAGCTCCTTTATTGCTGTGGTAATATTTACCGCAATTGTTCTAGATCTTTCACCATCTGCGTTTGTGCATCCGTAAATATTTGTTTGTTCCTTCGCTTTGCGTTCACTTTGATGAAGAAAAGACCTAGAAAATTTAAAGTAAAAATTACATCCTATAAAACGCATAAAATGGAACTGACAGGTGCATATTCTACATGACTATGTTTGAAGTTGTTTCTTGCCGACAGCTCCTCCACTTAAAAGCCCAGATTTCGGGTTTATCCTTAAACAGGTATTTATTTTGGCACCTCTAGTTTTAAGAGTTTTTTGTCGAAACCTCGTCCACTCAAAAATCAAGATTCCGGCGGTATCCTGGTTCAGTGTATTAGTTTTGAACCATTCGGTTGAAAAGAAATATTGTTCCTTACCGACATCTCTTCCACAACGTCCGGGTTTCTGAAGTTGAGGTCGGGCTGCTCGGCAAGGAAGGCGTGGTAGTAGAACTGCTGCCTCTCCTCGCACCATTCCCAAGCAGATCCTCCAAACACACTCACCTGGTGGTAGGAAAACAGTGCTTAAGTCTTGTTTAGTTTCGTTTGTTTTCTTTTGTTGTTGAATGTTGTTGCTGTTGCTGTTGTTGTTGTTGTTGTTGGGTTTTAGTACCGTCTGGCAAAACCTTTCCGTCCGTCCAGACGTAATAGTCCTTGTACTTGCCCTGTTTCCGCAAGCTTTTTTGGAACCACTCGTGTCGGTCGCTGGTGTGGTTACACACGAAGTCTAGTAGGATCCGGAGGCCTGGTACAAGTGGGGTGAGGAGAGTGAGGTGATGATAGATAGAGCAAAAAGAGGGGAAAGGAGAGAGTGAAGGAAGGGAAAAAGACGTAAAGATATAACGTAAAGAGATGGAGAGACGGGGAGAGTGAGAGATGTATAGAGGGAGACGAGTGAAAGAGAGGGGAGAACGAAAGAGACATAGGCAGACCGAGAATTAGGAGAAAGAAGAAAGGAAATGGAGACCGGAAGATCAGGAAAGATATGAAGCGAGGAGGAAAGTGATAGGGGTGAAAGAGAGAGAGAGAGAGAGAAGTTAAATTGGTATGTGCAATCGAAAGGAGTCATAGAGAAGAAGAAGAGATGGGAGAAATAAAGCAAGGTAAACTTTATTCATCCAGTTTCGAAATTTGTGAAAGAGGGTCGAGAGAGAGACAGAGAGAGAGAGAGAGAGAGAGAGAGAGAGAGAGAGGAAAAATAATGAAGAAGAAAGAAAGATAGAATGAGCGAGAAAAGAAAAAAAAGTGTAAACATCACTTTGCTTTTATCCCTTTTCAGAGCGTAAAGACAGAGAATCATAGACAGAGGGAAGTTGTCCTACCCCTGAGCTTGCACTGCTTCACGAGCTCCCTGAAGTCCTCCATGGTGCCGAAGATGGGGTCCACGTCCTTGTAGTCCGAGATGTCATAGCCGAAGTCCGCCTGGGGAGACGTGAAGAACGGACTCAGCCAGAGAGTCTCCACGCCCAGGTACACGAAATAGTTCAGCTTGGATATGATGCCTTGGGGAAGAACACATTAACTGATGCCTTGGGGAAGAACACATTAACTGATGCCTTCAGAAAGAACACATTAACTGATGCCTTCAGAAAGAACACATTAACTGATGCCTTCAGAAAGAACACATTAACTGGTGCCTTCAGAAAGAACAGATTAATTGATGCCTTCAGAACAAATAAATTAACCCATTCCAACACATATTACCCGTAAACAGTATTGTTAAAGCCTAGGATTTAATCATTACAGAATGTATTAATAGAAAAACGGAAAAAAAGAGTGGGAGGGAGGGGGGAGTAGGTTTAGTTTGGCTTGTGGTGAAGTTTCAAACGTGAATACTATAGACGACGTCTGACAGCTTTACGTGCTGCCTCGCAAAGACATGTAGGGAATTCCATGACTCCTGTCTAGGCCAGGTCACATTATGCTCAGAGTACAGGAAGAGAAGGACCAAGACACTTATTATTGAAGTAGCCTGAATAAAAAATGTGGTGCTTTAAAATTATTTAGTTGGAAAATACTTTTTTTTTTTCATTAAAAAAAATCGAATCGTTGCAATATAAAATACGGGTGTTCATTTTGTAGATATGAATGTTTGATGAATGTGAAATATAGTAATACATGTACAATAATAATTCCAAAAAGTATAACTGGAAGAGTAAAGAGAAAATGAAATGAAAAAATAATTATGCATTGTTTTCAGCTCCAAATTCTATAATAACTTTAGAGACAATAAGGGGGCATCAAACTATCACTATATTAAAAGAGCAAAGCGTGGAAACTATTCTGCAAAAAAATACGGTCATATACTTAGGATTAGGCAGGTGTAACAAATTGAACAAGGCAAAATGCACTGACCTCTTAAATCCCCAATGCCATCTCCGTTTGAATCCTTGAAGGATCGCGGGTAGATCTGGTAAATCACGGTGGTCTTCCACCAAGGCAGATCTGGTGTATCCCTCCGCGCCGGAGAAATAGTGCTGGCCGCAGGGTTTGCCATTGTTAGTCGCTTTGCACAGTGATTTGTTTCTGGAATTTGATGCAACCAGTGTATTTTAATTTATTTTAACAACAATGAAAGACGTAAATAGTTCTGTTGATCGCTTAATTGCTTTGCTTTGTGGGCTTATAAATGGTTTTGTTGTATTTTCATAATTATTTGATTTGTCATCTTTTTTGGTTTCTAATTGGAAGACTGCAGGTTCATATAGAATTTTTCGACGCAGTCAACTCTAATGTTACCAAAATGCTGATGGAATGTTTTATGTCACCCAGAGGCTAAAAACTAAGTGAATAACAGCATGATCATCCACAGCAACAACAATTTCAACATCATCAACAAAAACAACAACATAACAACAGTCAAAGCCAAAACATGCCAGAATAATGGAGTCGGGAACAATTCTTGTGTTCCAGCATTTTGGCGAAACATGTTTATTCCTAAACGCTATACGATAAGCGACAGAAAAGGACTGCCAGAAAATATCGATGTAAGGTGATAAGTACATCGAGGAAATAAAGTTAGACGCCCGACTTCCCATCGATGTTGACATGCCCTAGTCGCACGTCTAAGTCTATACCCTTTTTATACTTAATACACCTAACAACTAACTAAAACCAACCAAGCGGAAAATTAAAAAAAAACAACCCAGTATGAACGACATCTTAAAGGTTTACATTTAACCTCGCAATAAACATAATCTATGTAACTTACCGTTTAAATAAATATTGAGACTTGATGTGAATATGTGGATGTTGTGACACAAATTTGGGCGCTAAAATAATTATTTGTAACTGTTTATTTACTAAAGGCCCTACGAGCAGCATTGTTAATTCAATCAAATAAAAATATTTGCGTAAAAAGGAAATGTTATAGCAATGCATTGAAACATCTATGAGGTCAACGTCGCATGAGGAACCAATAGTATACCCAGAGACTAGTAGGCCTACACCTATTAAAATTTATGCGAAACATTATTTTTTTTTTCTGAACAAAGATTAACCAACTTTTGTTTCACCTTCATTGCCATTACAGTGTACAACTACATTGTATAGCCTACTCGGCTAACGAGAGTGATGGGAGTGCAAGTCTGTTAGATCTAGTTTCATGGACGAACAAGCAAGAGGTGAAGGGTTTGAATCACCGCTGGTGCTTATTCTCATTAGAAGATTGTCTGATAATATTCTATTAGCCTTAAATTTAATCAGAACTTTAAGTTTAATTTTTGCTTTAAATTTAAAATGATTAACTCTAGATCAAACTCACATGGCTAGAACCCTTGTAATTTTCGGTTTAAAATCTTTAAAGTAAAGTACAGTAAAGCCTCCAAATCTTACCCTATCGCTCTTCACAGAAAAATAAAGAGAGCACAGAAAATGGACCACGGCCAAAGTGTCGCTAGCCTTCCTAAAACTAGATTACTGTGAGACTAAAACCTTCTAATCTAGACCTTGATAAGACCGGACCCGTGTTGCAAAGAACAAACGGGAACTGTAACTTCCATAGCACGTAGTAGGTTGCATGTACTGTGAAGGGTGAAATGCGTGAGATTATAATTATAACAGCACTCTCTACCCCTCATTCAGAAAAAATATACACACAAATAAAATATAAATAAACCAGGACGATGCCTCCATTTCAGCAAAAGCTATAATCTACTTTGTTCCGTAGGCTACTAAAGCCAGAAAGCAATGCTTGGATTTAATTGTTGCTGCTGCTATTGCTGTGTTATCGTTATTATCATCATCATCTTTGTAAAATTGTTAATGTCCTTATATTTGTGGTTGTTGTAAATGTTGAAGCAGTGGTTGATATTTTCTATACATATGCCTATTAAAGCATTCATGGCCCTGCATTGAAACCACTGGGGCGTGGTATTAATTGAAAAAAGTTGTTCTGTAACCCTTTCCCCCTTCTAAGAATCATAAAAGTTCCTTGTTTTTAAAAAAGAAAAATTAACAGCTTGCGAAGCTAGACGAAATAGTAACGGGAATCACCCTCGACTAGGCTCTGTATGTACTCTAATTGCAATGATTATTAATTAAATAAATCTAATACCGTGGTGCAAAGGTAACAAATAAAAAATGTTGGGTCGATAAAACGCTGCTTTTAACTTTATCTCAGCGTATGATTGATATCATTTTCTAGAATTCCAAAATATTTATCAACAGGCAAAGTAATCGAAATAAACAAAAGCTTGCATATTTTTATTAAATGCCGCAAAAGTGTGCGCGCATTCTGGACAGTTTGCATTAAAAAGTGCATGTACTTTTTAAGTATCATTCTGAGCTATCAATGCTAAAATGGGGAAAAAATCAAGACACAAATCCCTTGTTATTTACCCTTGGCATGCACAGATCTTCTCACTTCTACAATTCGATTACTTGGCCTTCTATATCAATTCCAATTCGTTATACCGTCTAATGATAACTGTAAAGCAGTATAGAAGCTTTTGGTAATCTAACCAATCTACGTTCTATGAAAATGGGTTAATACAACATACGTTTTACTCACTCATGCCGATACTCTAATCATTATTAATATTCTAATTATTTTCTAAGCAGTCATTTAGGTCATAGTTTTTGCTTTTGCTAACTTTCAAACCGAGTGCAGATAAGTTGCGCCTAAGCTTATCATTGCACTTTAGTTTGAAATGACTAAAAAGTTATAATTATATGAAGGAAGTCAAGGTTAAAAATACAAAGCCCAAATTAAGCCTGAACTGACAGTCAACTATTATAATACATCAGTTTTGGAGTTGAGTTACCATCAGTGTTAAGGCCTTCAAGTTTAAAAGAGGATAAAATACTGTTACAAATTATATTGGGAGAGTTTTCTGGGTTGTGTCTAAGCTCCAACCAAGCAGCTTTACGAAAGAAAAAAAAACAGAGGGAAATATGACAGTATTATTATTATCATTATTATTATTATTATTATTATTATTATTATTATTATTATTATTATTATTATTATTATTATTATTATTATTATTATTATTATTATTATTATTATTATTATTATTATTATTATTATTATTATTATTATTATTTACTCTATGAATGAGCTTCTCTTCAAACAAACAAAAAGAGGGTTCGGGGCGTAGTGGCGCAAGTGGTAGAGCCATGGTCTCCCAATCGAGAGTCATCTGGTTCGAAACCTATGATCGGTCAAAATATGTACTTGTCAGATTTCGTCCTCTGCTACATGTAGTTCGAATGGTGTCAGTATAAACTATAATTTAACCGGCTACAGGCGTTATGGTAACGCCGCACTGTCTCTGTTTGGCAGCAGCATGTAAAATTGTCAGGCGTTACTCTTGGGACCCGTTCACAATATATACCATATATAGTGCTGATATTGGACGCTAAACAAAAAAACTCTAACACTATCTTCAACAAGAATCTAATTGCCTCAGAACAACAAAAAAGTTTCAACTTGACCTTGCACTATGATACTCATTCCCTAAAAGTTGAATAAAAATTATTTCTTACATATATAACTTCAAATATGTTGAGTCCCCAGTTATATTATGTAAGGATATCAAATTTAGCAGATTCATAAAGCTAAGCTGAGCGGTTTCCCTACGTTCAAAATCATCAACCAGACCAGTGTTGTAAGTACAATGTAGTGGTAAACTTACGCCTCCCCCCAAGATATGCGAATAAGAATGCTTATGTGCTTATGCTTATGACGAAATATAAGATACAGCAATATTGGACCTAGATTAAGGCATTTTTATTCAAGCCAGTTAAAACATCCTTAAACCATAAGTAATTACACAAACACACACACATACACACACGCATACACATTGAAAAACTCTTTGTGTCAGTCGGTAGGTTTTTTATTTGATATTTCATGACATATATTAATCATCATTTTAATTTATACACAAATCTTGACAGGGGATAGCCAGCCCATTTCACCTGCCAGGTTTTATTACATGTATAAGGCATTTGTGAAGCATGTGATGAATATAATAAAATTCAGTACATCTATGACAGATATATACACAAGGATATGATATTTTTACTGTGTGATTCACAATCAACAGGGGGGTACAATTTTAGCAGTTTAACGGAAAACAGCAGAAAGTTAAGTGGAAGATTAATAGAGTATAAGATAATGTAATTGATTTATGATCATTCTTTATAATAATAACCACCATTCTAAACCAATACTTTTTAATTCTTGATGCCTTATTTGGAGGATGGATAACAACAGGAGGAGCAGGTTACCCCCAGAGGCTGAAACTCTTTGAGAAAGAGATATAATTGGATAACATATAATTTATTTCGTTTCTTTTTTTCATTTTGCTTCCTTTTTATTTCTTGGTCGCTTCTTGACAGACAAGGGAAATTCTATATTGTTGTGAAATTTTAGGCGCAATTTACTTTCTTCTTTTTTCCAGTTGTCTAACTCCAACAGTTTTTTAACTTCTTAAAGCAAGGACTCTTTCACTTGCAACTGTTTATCAAGCACAGACAATTAATTATAGCACCATAAATGCCATTGTCAAATAATATGATCTGGGCATAATTATTGAAAAAAAATTTGATTTAAAATAAACAGAAGTAAAACATAAAACATATCATACACGTAATACAGTTGGTTTATAAAGTACTATGCCTTAAATTTGAATTATGGAGTGATATACAGTTAAAATGAAGATAAAAACAAATATCTACCTTGGAGATGTATAGAAAGACAGGAAAAAAAGATGTTTTTTTTTAAATTGTGAGGACACTAAATTTATGCTCATGTGTACAATCAATGCAATACAGTGACACTGTATCAATTGGTTCTGTAATTCTAATGAAACACATTGTTTATCAATGTTTCTCTAAACAAAATTACTATTTCACAGCATTTCAAATAGCCTAGGTCAAAACAATGAAATAGCACAACCTGGTTCTGTTTTACCAATGGAAAAAAAATGGATTTACAGCTTCTGTGTACATATTGATAAGAGAGACAGGTCCTTTTTTCAGAGACATAAAGCTCATTTAAAATTCTTAGGGGAATGTTAAGAGTAAAGAATATCCAACACTTTGATGTTTTACAACACTTAAGAGCTCCTCGAAGAGGGATACAATCTCCTGTGTAAAACAAGTGTAACACCACAAATGCACACACATAGAAATCTTTGGGATAGAAAATATTTGTAGATTAGCAGAGCCTGGTTCTGTTTTACCAAGGTAAAACAAAACAAAAATGGATTTACAGCTTCTGTGTAAGAAAAGAGAGACAGGTCCTTTTTTAGAGACATAAAGCTCATTTAAAATTCTTAGGGGAATGTTAAGAGTAAAGAATATCCAACACTTTGATGTTTTACAGGGATAAAATCTCCTCTGTAAAGGAAGTGTAACATCATACACAGAAATCTTTGGGATAAAAATATTTGTAGATTGAAAAACTACATAAAGGACCTCTACATCTTTTGCCAACGTTCACAATAAAAGACCTGCAACTAGGCAAGTGTTCCTTCGTAAACATCAACTGAGAAAAGATCGGCGTGTTTTTTTGTTTGTTTTTCTTTTTTATGAAACCTTTCAATAGGCCAATATCAAGCAATTGCCTTGCCAATCTTGTTAGGTGTGGTCGCCATGTTACTGTTACAGTAGTAGACTTTTTAGTCCATCAGCTTAGATCCTGCCAGTCCGAGAAATATCAGAGTTTCACTTGTAGTCCCAACTTTGGACATGTTTCAGCAGAAATCAAACTTTATTTTTCAAATTGTCTTTTAGTTTCTTTTAGAAATTTTTGACCACACACATATCAAAATACCAGGGAGTCCATAACTTGTCCCTTAAAAATGAAACTTTGCTCTTACTTTTGATTTGCACAGAAAACACGACTAGAAATGATAAGTATAACATTATGAAAGATAAGTATAACATTATGAAGAGTGGCATGAACAGACAAAATAACTAGAAACAATATATGATGAAAAAAAATATTTTATACAGAACTATGATTATTGATGCTTCCCTCACTCTTATGCTTTTCTTGGATATGTTAAGACAGCTGTTTTACCCATATAGTAAGTACATGACAGCAAAGATGATCTGTTTTGATCAGTTATTTTGGGTTTTTTTATTGTCTCCATAGTGGAATTTGGTGTAACTATGATGTGCATTGTTCTTTTTAATATGTGACTGTACAAAGAAGGCTAGAACAACTCATCTATCTACCAAGTTATATTGTCATTATTAAAGAAAATATATTTTTTACAATTATGTCCCTCACCCCCAAACTCCCACACACAAAATAAAAAAAATACCAAAAATTACAACATAAAATTATTTTGATGATGTCTCTGGACATATTCTCATTATATATATAAAATCAACATGGATTCATGGAAGAAAAATAGAGAAATAGACACATGTTAAGAAAAAGGTATTGGTATTTACAAAACTCATAATCATTTGCTTCAACCACACAAAAAAAGTGTTATGTATCTTGTAAATAGGAGAATCTAAAGGAACAATAAAAGGGGTTGGGGTTTTGCGTTGTAAGTGCAATGGAAAAATTAATTGAAATTTAGAATATTAAGAAAATCAAGTGAGATAAATAAAATATACAATTTGACAAAGATTGAAAAAAAATCACAGCCTATTTGTCCTTCTAGTACCGTGGTGGAAAGGACACATCTTGCATGCACAAACTTTTAGACACTTTTAAACAGAAACAAAGAAGAAAATGTGACTATTATAGGGTGCTCAAAGTATTGCTTTCCTCTGTGCCAAAAGAAATACTAATTAGTTTGAATCTATGAAAAGACTAAAACATGTGGCCACAGACTCTTTCTTTAGAAAAATTGCCTTTTAGTTTGAGACACACCAAGTCTGCAAAAATAGCATTAGATCTCTGTATACATCACTATCAAAGTTGTATTACAATTCAACTGGGTCAAGAGATACAGACAATGGGGAAAAAAAACAGGGGAGAAATATGCTGATCAAAAGAAATGCTTTAGATATATAGAATATTTCACTGCCTTACTTGATGTTGACAGATTTTTCATCCCTCAAAAAAATTGTAATAAAAATTTAAGGCAATTTTATAAAATTCTTTACACTGTACACACTCAGCAGGAAAAAATGTTCATTTCTTTTTTTGTGTGTGTAAACTTTTGACATTGAATAAATGCTGAATTAAAAATATTTTTTTGGTGGGGTATAATTTTTAAGGAGCAAGATTAAGTTTGAAGCACATTATGTCTCTTGCAAAACACTTTTATTCAGCAATAATTGTCTTAAGTGACATCTCTAGACAACATCAAACCCGAGATCTGTCTATGTTCATAAAGGCAGATGTTTGATTTACAAAGATATCCATGATAGGCTTTTATTCGGCACCAGTCTCCAGTATTATGCAGCTGTCACATTTATCTACACATGAAGGATGAGACAGTATGGGATCCAAGACATGCCTATATTCTGCAAGTCACATAATTATGTCCTTCATTAGCTCTTACCCTCTTGTTATCTCCAGTGGTGGTTATAAGCACTTCAACGACCGTTTTGATATCACAAATTTAAGGATTTGGCTCTGAGACAGTAGTTTCCTTAACCTTCACCCAGGAAATCACTATTTTGTAAACATTCAAACCTAAATGAGTGCAGCAATAGGAAATAATAGTATTTAATTTAGCACGTCATGAATAGGTTGTCTGCTTGTGATTGTCAACATTTTCATTATTTGCTCGAAAGTTGGCAACAGTGGCAGAATCGAAAGGGATCCATCACGAAAAATATTTCCATCAGTTGTTGTGTATCATTGCATGGTATAGCTCCTGATTTTTTGTAATCACAATAATATTTTCATCAGTTTTGTTGTATGGTATAGTTGTCTGTGTTTCTTGTGATCACTACACCACAAGTACAGGCTTGGAATTCTTCGACAACAGTCTATTTCGGTTGATCTGTAACTCTCTTTCTTTATGCTATTTAGCCAGACCTTCACAATGATGTCACAGCCAGCTCTTGGTCACACATCTCAGCTGATCTCTCCCTCTCTCTCTCTTTTGCTGCTTTGACTGGTTTAGACTTGTTGCGGACAGTTCTTAGTCATCCATTTCAGTTGATCTGCCAATCTCTCTCTCTCTCTCTCTCTCTCTCTCTCTCTCTCTCTCTCTCTTGCTGCTTTGACTGGTTTAGAGTTGTTGCGGACAGTTCTTAGTCATCCATTTCAGATATCCTATCATTCTCTCTCTCTCTCCAACCATTTTTTCCGACAGCTTCAGACTGATGTCGCGGCCAGCCCTGTACGCCCGTCCTCTGCCTCGTCAGCATCCATGTCCATGGCGTCGAGCAGACTTCTCTGGTCCGGCGTGGCGGTGCCTGTAGGCTTGAGCCAGTTGCTCCACTTGGAGTTGCTGCTGCTGGCCTTCGGTGCCTGCCTCTGCGGGTGCTCCCAGTCATCGCCGCGGTGCAGAGAGAAGTCGTCGTTGTCCTGGTCTATCATGAACTTCCTGTTGTACTCCGGAGTGAGTAGATCCTCTTTGCGCGGCGGTTTGAACCTTTGAAAAAAAAAGAGAGACAGATGCTGAATTGAGCGGATGAGAAGTCTGAAAACACCTTCATTATAAGAAGCAAAGATGCAAAGCTCACAACTTGCTTGGAACATAGTAGATGATACATAGTTGTACAGCCCTAAAAACAGATGTAATGATGTAGTGTAGAACGGATAAGAAGTCTCCTGGAGGCAAAAACACTTACGTTCTGAGAAGCAGTGACGCGGCAACGACAGAAACTGAGGACGCTGCCATGGCTGCAGAGGCCATCCAAGGTCGTAACGTGAGGCCAAAAGATGAAAACATACCTGGGAAGAGCAACATAGAGAGGTTTCATAACACAGTACAGCTGGTCCCATGCTCTTGAAAGAGCGTCGGGACCCAAATATTAGGGTCCTGATTGTACTAGGCAAACAGCATTAGGTTGCCATTAATTTCCGCACATAACTTCGAAATGACTCAAGAGCCTCATTCTTTTTATTTGAAAATTATTTTTTAAACTTACACAAATGTTAATAAAGGTAGATAGATTTGTTTGTTGTTGGTTTTTTTGTGGGTTTTTTTTTATTTAGGAGTTTCTAGTTTTGTTCAAAATTAATATCAGCAACTTGTGGATTATTATTATTACCCTGGTTGCTTCACGTTTGATTGAGATGATTCAACAGTTGTTGCATGGAACTCACCTGCAGCAATAGGAATGCCAACCAAATTGTAGATGCAGGCAGAGAGGAAGTTAATGTGGATTCTCCGCACTGTCATTTTAGACAGCTTGATGGCATTGAAAACATCAAGCAAGTCATTCTGGAGGTTTGCAAACAGATAGCAAAGTTAGAGTACATTGCAACAGGTAAATATTTTGTTTTTTTCTCTTCATTTGTATTTTTTGGTTGTTTGTTGTTGGCTTTTCTTAATAGAACACTATGCATGGTGAAACAAAAGCTTATCCTTCTCCTATCATTGAATGTCTTAATATACCAAAAAATAATGTATACCATGTCATCACCCGTGACATTATCTATATGTTGATGATACTTAGCTTTGCAAATTTGTATGACAATCAATGTTGAATTATTTATAAAGGTCTCATGTAAATGTATTTTTGTTTTCAAAAAGTGGATGACATTAAAAATTGACTAAAACGAAGCAACTAAAAAGCTGAACTAATATTCAAACAAGCCTCCACCACACTGCAGCCAGTGACATATGAAGCAATTTTATTACATAAAAACCCAGCTTAGTAAAATCCTTATGAAAGCCTACCAAAATGAAATGTTTGTAAAAAAAAATTACTTAAAATAAAGAGATGTTATGGATGCCCACCCTAACAAAATGTTTATACTTGACTGAAATGTTCATATAAGCCTCCCTGAATGAAACATTTGTAAAAAAAAAATACCTGAATGAAATGTTAGAAGAATCCCACATTTTTAAAAATTTGGAAGACTATCTTCAGGAAATGCTTACGAAAGTCCCCCATAATGACATATTTGTGAAAAACTACCTGAAGGAAATTTTAATGGAAGTCTCCCTCATCGAAACCTTTGTAAAAGAACCTACCTCACCACAAAAAACAAAATAAATGCATACATACCTTAATGAGGACAATGTCTGCTGCCTCCACAGCCACATCTGTCCCCGTGCCGATCGCAATGCCCACGTCGGCCTGAGCCAGCGCCGGGGAGTCGTTCACACCATCCCCGACCATGGCCACCATCATCCCAGACGCCTGGAGCTGTTTGATCTTCTTCACCTTGTGTGAGGGCAGGACCTCTGCATACACCTTGCTGATCCCAACCTAGGAAGACCAAAGTATGCTGTTACACATTGAATCTATGATTTGATTGATTTGGGGAATTAATACTTGCTGTTCTTCACCCGCAAGACCATAGTATGCTATTACGGATTGAGCCTCTAGGTTGATTGATTTCATTATGAAACTTGACAATTTAAGAAATTATAAACTTTCAGATCCCAAACTAAGGAGGACAAAGTATGGAATCCATTAAAACAAAAAATATATCTTCACTTTCCTGAAAAAGGTAAAAACTTGAGAATAAACAGTAAGGTCTAGATTTAAACAATATGAATAAGAAAAGTACGATATATAACATTAAGAAAATCTAAATTTAGAAAGATCTCAGGCCCAGTCAGGGGAGTCAAACAAGAGATGCTGGGCACTTCTTACTTTTCTGGCTATGGCCTTGGCGGTCTTCTGGTTGTCTCCAGTGAGAAGCACCACTTGCAGGCCAATCTTTTTAAGTTGGTGAACGGCCAGGTGAGCCTCTGTCTTCACAGCATCCGCCACCGCCAGCATGCCCACTATAGCGCCTGTTTAATAATAATAATAATAATAATAATAATAATAATAATAATAATAATAATAATAATAATAATAATAATAATAATAATAATAATAATAATAATAATAATAAATTACATTTATTTAGCGCTTTCCATTTTCAGAATATTTTTTAAAATCTCAAAGCGCTTTACAGTGGATACACTAAATACGCATACATCATATCAATCAGCATGCAATTAAAAATTAAATATTAAAAAACATAATTGACACAAAAAAAAAACCAATGTGTTATCACTGTCAGCAATAATGCCAGTAATCAAACATAAAAAAGATAAAGCCACATATCAGTACAAATATTATATACCACCAATATCGTCCACTGTAGTTAGTTTAAAAATGTTTTTAAAATATCAGCAATATTATTATGCCTGCTGCTGTATCTGTTAAAAATTCAGATAAAGATAGATCCCACGAAAATACCATTACATTTGCACTCTTCCAAACCTTTTAACATAAAATTTCATAAAGCCTCACAAAGAAAAACAAACTGTTATATTAATAGACACAACAACAAAAAATGGATATGATGAAAATTGACAGCACAGGCCAAAATCAATAAGATGACTTGAAAAAGCATAAAAAAATAAGTAAAGCAACTGTACCATCTACGGAGCAGAGCACTGCAGTGTGTCCCTGCGTCTCATGCTCCGTCATCACATCGTCCATGGTCTCCGTGACAATCAAGCCATTGCGATTCATCCACTCTCGGTTGCCAATCAAGACATCGTAGCTAGTTGTGGTAGTTCCATTTGAAGGGTCTGTAAAAAATAATAAATGAAATAAATAAACAACACCATTTGAATACGTCCGTTTTAGACTTTGCTCTCCACGAGATTCTAAGCATTCTCCAAAGGAACCACATCTAAGCTGCCTCCAGTTTTTTCGGGGTTTCTTTAAAGATTGTCCACACCTTGTATTTATACATGTACACACTATAAATAGCATTCTCTTCTCTCTGTCTGCTCAGGGTTTTTCCCAATATTTTTCTATCATGCCGCACTCTTTTTCTGTGCATTGATATGCCCTTGTGCCAGTACATCTTTGAACTGAATTGCACATCTTTGATTTCAAATCAGTCAATATCAAAGCTTTTACCTTAAATAATGTTTTTAAAATTCTCCAAAATAATGCGCACACAAGGAATAGGCCTTGAATCATATGATGTGAAAAGGTTAAAACTGGTTTTGAGAAGAGAACCCTTCACTCACAGAGTTTGTGTATATCAAGCTCCTGGTTGCCAAACACAGGGTTGTCTATCAGACTGCAGTTGCGGTTCCGTCGCAGGATGACCGCGGCATTGTCCACATTCCTGAGGATGGTCTCCAGGCCGGACACTCGGCACTTGATCCCGCAGCCTGGCACGGCAGAGAAATCTGACACCTTGCCCAGGTTCTCTGTGCCCAGAGTCTGAGGGTAAAGGAATATCGGTACATAGATTATAAATAGAGATACAGAAATAAAATTATGAAAAATAAAGGAAATAAAGTTTACACCATATTAGTCCACTGTTGTGGTTGCATATGGACAATTTTTTTTTCCTAAAGCAAAGAAGAAAATTTTTTGTCTATGTCAACAATGCTCCAGGCATACAGACAGGGTCTCTGTGGTTTGAATCCTAGCCGTTTCCCTGACGACATCATGCACTGTCCTGAAAGCTTAGAGGTGTAAAATTAAACAGATATTACAATGGCTGAGTATATACCACTACAATATTATTGTTGTTCATGTATTACTGGTAACACTGTATCTAGAGTCTGGAAGGTTAAACGGGATTATTTGAAGCAAAATTTCCCAAAAAGTCAAATTGTAGCACTGTATGAATTTGATGTTCCTCACCTCCTTCACGTATTTGAGAATGGCTGAGGCGATCGGATGCTCACTGCTCTCCTCCGCACTGCCGGCGATTGCCAGGAACTTCACAAAAGAGCAGACACTCTCCCTGACAAACATGGAGACCCTCTCCACTTTCGGCACGCCGTACGTCACAGTTCCCGTTTTATCAAACACAACCACTTTGATCTGACAAGCAAAGGACAAAGGCCATAAAACAGTAGTAGTAGAAGTAGCAGTGCAGTAATGGTAGTACTAAGTAGTAGCAGAGGTATTAGAAGTCAAACAAATGCTTTCAGCCTTACCTTGTGTGTCAGTTCCAGGGGTTCTCCTCCCTTGATGAGTATTCCATTAGCGGCGCCGACGCCTGTGCCCACCATCACCGCAGTTGGTGTTGCCAGACCCAGGGCGCATGGGCAGGCGATGCTGAGAACAGTGATGGCGTACTGGAACGCCTTCTGAAATATCACCTCAGACGCAGAGTTGGGCCCGTCAGGCTGCAGATAAAAAATTGGGAATGGGACATTTTGAAATGCTCTCTTTTTATTTGTTGGAAATAAATAAATAAATAAATAAATAAATACCTACCTACCTACCTACCTACTTTTCTACCTACCCATCTACCCACCCACCTACCTATCTACCTACCTACCTACATACCTACCTACCCATACCCAACCTACCTACCTACCTACCTACCTATCTATCTATATATCTATCTATTATTATATCTATCTTTCTTCTTATCTCTTTGTTTTTATCTATAAAAATTATATATTTGTGATGCATCTCTTTTATTTTACTCAACAATTAGCTTTAATTATGATCTCAGATAATAAGGAAATAATATGGAAAAAAATACACACACAAACACAAAAGGTCTTGGATGCTAAACAATGTGCAGATTTAATCAAACAACTCACATCAAAATGTTTGTCCACCAGAGAGATGTCAGAGTAGCCAATGATGACCCAGATGATGAGCGTTGTCAGGGAAAGCACCGACACTACAGGCACAAAATAACCTGCGATTTTGTCAGCCAGATTTTGTATTGGAGCCTGTAGAAAAAATATAGATGAAATAAAAACAAACATGACAATAAATGAAAATTAACCTAAAAAATTGTGCATCAAAAATTGTTGAGCTTTGAATATTATTTTTTTAGGAAAGAATTCAAGTGTGTAAACATTCTCAAAGAATGTCTGCTTCAAAAGAGACATTTTAATGTAAATGTGATCACATTCTATAATGTTAGAGAGATAATTAAAAACTGGTTCAGGAAAGAATTTTAGGAATTTTTTTCAAGGCAGTACTCTATACAAAAATTCAGTACATGAATGACAATCATCTAATTAAGACTAATACATTTCTTAGACAGCTATGAATATATCCATGGACTTGGGAAATCCACTTTATAACTTTTTTGGTGGATTTCGTCTACCACAGGAGATGGATAATTCATCTTAGATGTCCAAGTACCTTTCCCAACATTTTTGGGAATTTTTCTCAACCAAAGAATCTGAACTGTCCCACCTTTATTTGTTTGTTTGTAACCCAAAGTCAACCCTATATAAGCTATATTGTGGATATGATCTGTGATTAACCAATATAAAGTACTGCCACAAAGAGACAGTGCAAAGATAACGCAACTCCTGTATCAGCCAGTCACATTATACTGACACGAACCCAACTAGAAGGGGACGAAAGCAGACAAATACATTTTTAATGAATTGTGGAATTCAAACCCGTGACCTGAAGATTGGCAGACCAATGCTTTACCACTTATACCAGTTCGCCTCCCAAAGAGAGAGAGAGTTGTTGAGTTGGTTTAACGTCCAACATTAGCACTATATAGGCTATATCTATCCAAAGAGAAAGTGAGAGAGAGAGAGAGAGAGAGAGATAGAGAGAGAGAGAGAGAGAGAGAGAGAGAGAGAGAAAAAAAAAAGAGAGAGTCTCTTGGACTTGTATAATCCACACAAAATTTTTGGGGGCGGATTCTCTCCATGAAAGGATCTAGACCGTCCCACCTTGGATGTCTGAGCCTCCTCCACAAGCTTGACGATCTGGCTGAGGGTCGTGTCGGCACCGACCAGAGTCGCCCTGATCAGGAGCATCCCTGTCTGGTTGATACTGCCGCCAATCACAGAGGAGCCTACGGGCAACAAGAGAGTCAGTGAGTGAAAAAGAAAGGGAGGGAGAGAGAGACTGGAGACAGGGAGTGAGGGAGGAAGGGAAAAAGTGAGAGAGGGAGGGAAGGAGTGAAAGTGAGAGAGAGAGAGAGAGAGAGAGAGAGAGAGAGAGAGAGAGAGAGAGAGAGAGAGAGAGAGAGT
>RQTK01000986.1:58416-86014 GCA_003991915.1 Elysia chlorotica
AGAGAGAGAGAGAGAGTATGTGAGAGGAAGAGAGAGAGAGAGAGACAGAGAGAGACAGAGAGAGAGACAGAGAGAGGGGGGGTGGGGTGATCCATTCCCACAGCGATATATTCATTCAATATTTTTCAAAAACCTTCACTCTCTAACACCAATGATTAGAGACCGAATCAGAAAACGTACCCTCTTTTTTGTTAACGGGCATGCTCTCCCCAGTTATCAAAGACTCGTCGCACGAAGAGTGGCCGTAGATGACTTTGGCGTCGACCGGTATCTTCCCGCCAGGCACGACCTTGAGGATGTCGCCGCGCTGGACCAGGTCCTGGCTGATGACCTTCTGCGACACGACCTGCATGTGCTTGTCCACCTCCACCAGTGTGGCCTCTGAGGGCTGGAGGGAGATGAGCTTTGCCAGGGCCTCGCTGGTTTTACGCTGGCAGAGAGAATTTGTGGGCTGAGAATTAACTAGTTCTATGTCCACTTTTTGAAAAAATTGAGTTACACGTTCGAAAAGAATCACATTTACAGTGGCTATTATACACATGAAATGTAGATCTCAGTTAAAAAAACCATTTGATACAAGGAAAAAGAGATTTTGTTACCAAGGAATGAAAATATGACATGGCCAAACGTTGACTTCAATTTTCTCAGCTCTACATAAAGTGGAGATGGAACTAGTTAATTCTCAGCCCACGAATTATAGAGGTTCCATTATATCACTGTAGATTTTAAAGATTTTAAATATGATAAAGCAATCAACAACTGGAAATTACAGAGAGAATAAAACTCAATAAAGAAGTTCAATTCAATATCAGACTGAGGGTAAGTAACGTGGGACTTTGATGGAACAGGTTAGGGTTTGGGAGGAGGGGAAGGGCACACACAACATGCTTCTATTCTGTTCTATTCTGAGTGTAGTTGTTTGATGTTTGTGAACTGTTCCTGGTCGTTCGTGTACTCAAAAAAGGTCAATCTGTTGAAAGGTATTATATGTTAAAACACCCTTTTTAAGTTTTTTTGTTCGTTAGTTCAAGTTGGTGACTGCTTTGTCATTATTATTTCCTCACATTTTAAATTCCCCACATCTTAATGATGACAAAAAGGAAAAGAACAAAAAATCGAAAATCATATTACAAAAATATTTAATTTCTCAATTTCATACTAGAATTTGAGTAAAAAATTATTTTCTTTTCTCTATCTAATAAGTTTCGAGAAAAATTATAAAAGTGCTAGAAAACCAAAGCTAATGAAAAAAAAAAACAGTGCAAACAAGCACTTAAAAAGCGGCATAACAATTGTTAAAGCCTACGTTATTTGCATCAGTATTTACTCATTGGCCTAGAAATTATGATACCCTATAATCAAGTACTACATTCATGAAATTTCCCATATAACAAACCTTTGCAATATGCTCAAGCCATCGACCAAGGGAGATAAACACCATCAGCATCGGGGTAGTCTCAAAAAACGTGACGGGACTGAAGGGCTCCTCCATGAGGATTGCAGCCACGACAACAGCGGTGGAGTATGTGTATGATATGGTGGTTGCCATAACAACCAGGACATCCATGTTGGTCGTCTTGTGCTTTAGGGCTTTGTATGCTTGGATGTAAAAGTAGCGCCCGCCTACAAACTGTGTGGAAAAAAAATAATAATATGAGTAATATAGGAACATTACTGAAGCACTTTATTTAGAGTTCTTCCTCTTCTTCTTTTTTTTTTGGGGGGGGCTGTTCATTGTACAATATGCCCAAATCTTTTAAATTTTCATAAGTCAAATTAAGCCTTGGGATCTATTGTTCTTTTGAACTGGCACAAACGATAGAGTGTTAGTCCCCAATCAAGAGATCCCCATTTCACAATCCACAGTATAGCCTTAGAAGTGCGGATGTTAATCGAAGAAAAAAAACCCCACCTACACTGCATCTGTGTGGCAGCATGTAAAATCGCATGTTAGTCTTGTGGGCCGTCCACAATATAGCCTATATAGCACCGATCTTGGAGCAACTCAACTGAGGATGAAAACCAGACCCACCTGTACTGGTGTCGCCAGCAGAAACATGATGAGGTTGAGCACGTCTAGGCCTGGGGTGATCATGATCTGGTTGTAGTGGGCGTGCGACCCCTTGCCTGAGTCTGACTTATTCATCCCATGCCCATCGTCCATGGACTCAGAAGCCTCGATGAAGAACATGAAGTAGACCATGATGACCATGGAGGGAACTCCAAACACCAGGGACCACAGGAATGAAGTTCTCCACCTGATGTGCAACACAAAAATAGTATTTAAAACAAATTAAAAAACATTTATATGAAGCAACCAGGTTGAATCAGACAAAAGTCAGAATTTGAACTTTATGAGTTATTTATTGTATGTTTAGGAGTATCAAATGCACCTTTAAGAGGTTAAAAAAAAAATAACTTTAATGATTTCTAGAACCAAATATATTTCTGTTAGAAATTTTTTCTCTTATAAATGCTAAAACAAAGGCTCACCCATTTAGCCATGTTGTTGACATTCACAAATTTTATGCACCATACCACATTTTTGTTGTTTCTTTCATTTTTTCAAATTGTTATTTTTTTTATAATAATGATTAAAATCTGGTGTTATTTCACCCTCGTCTTAAGCATTATTAAAAACAAAGAGAAGAGAAATATTGGGATATTCTAAGCTTGATTACTGAGTCAATTCATAGTACCATAAGAAAGGACATCTTATCGAAATGAAAAAGTCACCTCTTGATTTCATCTCTGTGGTCGTATCTTGCGGCCTTCTCATCATCGTCTTCATTCAAGCGGGCATCAAATCCTATGTCCTGTTGAGTCACAGTTTTTTGAGAGTGATAATGAAAGGATACATGGTATCAATAAAAGTCGTACCGCAATTCAGATTTAGTCCACACAGTGGATGGGTTACTCAGGTAAAATGAAGACTAAGAAATAGTTTTGTAACATTAAAAAAAAGCATTTAAATTTTTTTAATAAACATTGATCTCTTTAGTATATGCTGAGGACTAACGTCAGTAAAAAAATGATCTTGTTTGGAAGCCAAATGCAGATTTCACATTGAGAGAATATCAAAGGAAAAACTGAAGAACAAAAAGGAAAGTAAACGAACCTGAATAGCTTCAATGATGTGTCTGGGACCAGTGATCTCTGGATCGAAGGTAAATTTTCCTTTGTTTGTTGCCAGGGCGACCGAGGCCTCTAAGACTCCGGGACGTTTACGGAGGTGAGACTCGATGTGGTTCACGCAGGAGCTGCATGTCATGCCGGTGATCTGGAGACATCAGCACAGTTAACATTGTACACACGTCATCTCTCATCAAGCATTATATACATGTCATCTAACAGCAAATATTGTACATGTGTTATCTAGCGTTAAATATGGCACGAATGTCATGTCATATCAAGCACTATCCCCTTGTCATCTAACAGCAAATATTGTACATGTGTCATCTAGCATTAAATATTGCACACATGTCATCTCTCATCAAGCACTATACACATGTCATCTAACAGCAAACATGTACATGTGTCATCTAGCATTAAATATGGTACGCATGTCCTGTCACATTAAACACCGTAGGGGTGCCCTATCATATTAAATATTCCATGCATGACATCTCACATGCGTCATTATATGTGTGTAACCTCTCTTCAAACATTGGATGCACATTATATATTTTTGGATCTTACGCCGAGACAAGGGGTCTCAACTGAGATTTGAACCTCAGATCTTCTGTTTGTCATTCCTGAGAACTTTTGACTGAGCTGCTAATGGCTCAATTGTCAAGGTGATGTTTATATGTATAGGCAAGTCATCTTAAGACTCTACCTTCTTCTCTTTCCTCTTGCTTTATGACAGGGAATGCAATTGCAGCAAAAGTGGAATGTTGTGTTGGAAGTCATGAGTAATGTGTAACAATAAAAGGTATTCATATGAGCTTTTTGGAAATGGTAGATTTTAGACTTCCTTTATGCCTTACTTTCAGGGATGACACCTGCTTTCCATGGAAAGGAGAAAATAGAACTTAAAAATCAGGGATTTCATCTGAAACATTATAAATAATGAAGCTCCTTTTTTCAATACCCATTATGAAGGCTGTTTTGTGCAATTGCTGTCCAAACTGAGTAAAATTTGCTGAATTTTGTTATCAAAGCAAGTTATGTTTCTTTTTTTAATATATAAAAAATAAGTAAAGATGAATAAAGTGGTGATTACGTGAAAGGGAATTTTGGAAAAATGTGTTCTTTTCAAAATTGAAGCAAATTCATGCATAATCATTAAACTTATTTGTGATTAGATTAACTTGACATCATAAAGATTTGGTAAGAAATCATTCACTCATGACATTAATTTTTTTAAGCATGAAAATTTATAAGCCAAGAAATCAACAGTAACAAACCTCCATAACACAGTGTTCTTTCTTCTCTCTACACTGATGGCTCAACACACCATTATTTTCATCTCTTTACGGAAACAAAACCTCTTCTAATTCATTAAAAGCAAACCATGAAAATTAAACATGTGGTCACCGTCTCCGCAGATCAGATAAGATACTGAACGATAACACATTTTGCGGAGCAAAGAACATGACATGTCTACGCCTGATGAATTTTTACTTTAGACTTCCATTTTGAAAGATTCCCTGCAACAATTTCTCTTTAATGTTGAAAAAAATTCTAGTTATCTTGTGTTCATCTTAAGTGGCACTACACCATCTCTTAACAGTCCTTAACAACTCGTTCAGGTGGTAAACATGATTGTTTTGTTGAGAGGTAGAACAAAGTTGAGTTCATTCATTGAATCAAGTAAAAAAAAAAAATGCAGAGATACAGTTATTCACATGCTCTAAAAACTGTCCTTCTTCCAGCTGTCAACTAAATTGTTTTTCTCAGCCTCACAATGCTTTGTCTATTGCTCCTGTTCATAACCCTTTTAATATAACATATATATGCCTCCTTCAACATCCCTCTCTCTTTCTAATTGATTCTTTGTGTATGTGTATGTGCGTCTGTCTGTCTGTCTCTCTCTCTCTCTCTCTCTCTCTCTCTCTCTCTCTCTCTCTCTCTCTCTCTCTCTCTCTCTCTCTCTCTCTCTCTCTCTCTCTCTCTCTCTCTCTCTCTCTCTTCTCTCTCTCCTCTCTCTCTCTCTCTCTCTCTCTCTCTCTCTCTCTCTCTCTCTCTCTCTCTCTCTCTCTCTCTCTCATACTTTTTTCCTCTGTCTCTCTCTCTGCCTACCTCTCTCCCTCCCTCCCTGCTTCAACACTCACCGTGAGCTCCACCTGACCTTGACCTTTGGTATCAGACTCGTCCACAGAGGCAGTGAAGCCCAGGTCCTCGATCTTGTTGGCAATCTGTCCAGGCAGGATGTACGCAGCGTCGTAGGTCACTTCCGCTCTTGAGGCCATCAGCGAGACCAAGATCTTTTTCACACCTGTTGAATTACATTGGGAACTGATGCAAGATCTAAAGGCAATAGCTCGAGGCCTTCACACGGGCTGCTATATAACCAGAGGTGCCAACCGATTTGAATGTTTTCCACTTTGTTGAAAGCTTAAATTATGGAGATCAGCCAACTTTGTACTAGAATCTATCATTATCTGTTTGAAGATCATTTAAAGCAAAAAATAAAAAACTCCAAAACACAAAACCTTAGAAGTCCAACCTTGTAGATTCATAGGTGTCCATACAGGTTATTGTACTTTATGGCAATACATACATTTTTTGATACATGTGGGTTTTACAACATTAGCTTACAAAGTGCCCAGCCATACAAAAAGTAAGTAATGAGTGGAAAAGCAATTGTGGAGACAGTTGTAAATAGAAAGATAAAGAGTCGACCATCCACGGCATCAGCAAAGCATAACTTAGTATAGCTTACAAAAATTTGATCCCTATCCGAGTGATCCACATATGACCTACCTAGGAACCAAATGATGAGTTTTATTTGAGAGCTATACCCATATTCTCTATTGGAAATCTTCTTTTCTACCATGACAACTTACATATATTTCCATTCCATTGATCCGCATACCTACGATATGGGAATCAAATAGTAGGTCCAACTTGGAAGATGTACAAACCATCTCTCTTGGAAACCTCCTTCTTTATCACGACAACTAACATATATTTCCATTTCAGTTACCCTTATACCTACCATCTAGACAACCATCTATCTTGGAAACATTTTCTCTATGCGGGCCACTATTATAGCCTTATTGGAGTAATCACTAACCTTTGATCTTGTAAATATTCTTCTCTATCATGACCACTAACAACTAACATATCCCCATCCGAGTGATCCGCATACCTACTAAATGTGTCTAGGAACCAAATCGTGAGTGTTATTTGAGAGATTTACTAACCCTCTAAGAAATATTCTGCTCTATAATGACAACTTAGAAAACCCTCGTCTAAGTTATCCGCATACCTTTTATTTAGGAATCAAATGTGGGCCCAGTTGGATATATCCATATCTAAGTAATCTGTATACCCGTTACCTAGAACCCAAATGGTGAGCTCGTTTTTAGAGCTATAGCCACCTTCTGTCTTAAAACGTTCTTCCCTATACTGACTCTATGCTGGCCAATAGGATAGCCCTATCTGGGTAACCCACTAACCTTCTTACTGGGATACATTCTTCTCTAACATGCCAAGTAACATAATTATTCCCAACCAAATAATCCGCACACCTGCTATCTACTAGGAACCAACAGGTGAGTCTTGTTGGAGCGATATATGTTCTCACCTTCTATTTTGGAAATGTTCTTCCCTATGCTGACTCTATGCTGGCCAACAGGATAGTCCTATCTGGGTAACCCACTAACCTTCTTACTGGGATACATTCTTCTCCCTAAACATGTCAACTAACATAATTATTCCCATCCAAATGATCTGCACACCTGCTATATACTAGAAACCAACAGGTGAGTCTTATTTTAGAGCTATATGTACCCACCTTCTATTTTGGATATGTTCTTCTCTATGCTGGCCACGCACGATGCACAAGTCATGCCTCTGACGGTGATGTGAGCTTTCTCCCAGTCCTCATCATTTCTATCGCCAGTGCCATTAAGTCTGACTTCTGGCACGTTTTTAGAAAGGGAGGACTCCATCTCAATGATGTCTGTCTGGCTCACAGAGCGCCTCATCCCTGCTTGGTTCGGGGTGCCTGCATGTGGATAAATCATTATATTTTAGAGAACATCTCAGTAAAAATTGATTTTCATTACATTAACCCCAGCCCTTCCCCTTTTAGGTTTTCCAAAGTATCATATCAACAGAAAACAGTCACTAACCTAAAATAACGAACAAGAGAGGTGGAGGTTGGGTTTTTTGTCTGTTTGATTAAGTTTGTGACTGCTGTATCATATATTCATTCCACACATTTTCAGTTACCCCTGCGTCTTGATTAATCCTTGAACTTCAAATGCTTGACAGAATGGGCGAGGAGGTTGGAGGAGAAAGAAAGAGCACAGGAAAATGGGGCGGGGGTAGAGGGGAGAGAGGGGGGGGGGGTAGTCTAACCTCTTGATGATCTTTTTTATAATATAGTAGAATTCAGAGGCAAAAAAAAATCTGATGGTTGTGTGTACGTGTGTGTGAGAGAGAAAAGAGAGAGAGAGAGAGAGAGAGAGAGAGAGAGAGAGAGAGAGAGAGAGAGAGAGAGACAACAGACAGACAGACAACCATCAGAAACAGAGACAGGCAGACAGACAGACAGACAGACAGACATATAAAAAAGAGTGGAGGAAAGGTTTAAGTCAACCAAACCAACTAAAATTAAACGAGGACTGAAGAAGTTCCGACCTACCCTTGACTTTGGCGACGAACTTATTGTTGGTGATGAGCGTGCACAGCTGTTCTGGTGTTACCAGGCCGGGGTTGTAGACCACTATGGCCTGCTGTTCAGACAGAGACACCGTCCCGCTTGACACCCCGGGGTGCTGAGACAGGCGGCCCTCGATGTTCTTCACGCACGAGTGGCACGTCATGCCTCGGATGCTGAGCATCACTGTCTGATGGTCGACCGGAGTCCCGGCCTTCTGGGCCGGCCGGCGAGATTCGCCGCCGTGGTTGTTAGTGCCATCAGTGGGGGCCACGTCCGCGAGACTGACGAGCGTGAAGCCCGCGTTGTCGCCGTGCTTGTCCTGATCCTCCTCCAGGGAAGCGTCGAAGCCCATGTCGTCAATCTGTTCCGCCAGGACCGCCGGCGAGGTCAAGGCCGGGTCAAAGGTCAAGGTCGCGATCTCCTGCTCGAGGCTCACCGTGACCTCGAGGACGCCCGGCTTGGTGGCCATGTTGCCCTCGATGTTCTTCACGCACGACTGGCAGACCATGCCCTTCACGCGGATCCGGGCGACTTTGCTGTTCTGCTGCCTGTTGGCGTTAAGATTCCCAGATGCTTCGGGTCCTGTATCTCCCACAGCCTTCGTTGTCGAGACAAGTGGGCTTAGGAGGACTGCGTCGAAACCCATGTCGTCTATAGCCTCGGCCGCGTCCGCCGGGGAAATCTGGGCCGGGTCGATGGTCAGGCGGGCGAGCTCTTCCTGCAGGGACACGGAGATGCTCAGCACGCCTGCGCGCTTGGCGACGTTGCTCTCGATGTTGCGCACGCAGGACATGCAGGTCATGCCCTTGACCTGTACGGTGACCTTGACCTTGCCGCCGCCATCATCGCCGCCATCGGCATCCCCGTCTGTAATGTCCTGGACCATGGCCGGAAAGCCTGCCTGGTGAGCGACTTCGGCCAGGACAGGCGGGCTGGTCCGCAGCGGGCTGTACTGGACTTCGACCTCGCGGTTGCCCAGGTTCATCTGAACGAGGATACAGATAAAACATACAGAGAGATACAGTCGTGCATACAGATAGAGAGATACAGTCATGCATAGAAATAGAGAGATACGTACATGGACATCAAACGGAAGCCGTTGAAGATAAAACCTTGTTTAAGATAAAGTATAGCTTGATAAAACTATTTCCGAGGCACCGATTCTGTTTTTTTTTTACATTTAAGCCAATGTTTAATGATTAAAAACTAGTGACAAAACTTCTAAGCTCATGCCAGCTTTTGTAAATTGTACATGTACAAACAAACAGCTGACCGGAAGAAAAAAAAAGAAACGCCACATAAAACATTTTCTAAATTTTTTCTATCTTTGGTTTGAAATAACTATTAGAAATGTTTGGAATAGGTCTGGGGCAGCTTAAAAAGCAAATCTAATTTTTTTTTTCGATTAAAATATTAACAAAGTATACAGAATGACAGCGCGAAAATAGTTGCGTGGACAGAACTGGCCCACTGTTGGTGTACATTATTAAATAAGACGAATAGATTTGCTAAGGCTGTTTTAACAAAAAAATTAACAGGGGCATGGCCTAAGCAATTGGAAATGAAAAGCGTACGATCGAGTAAACCAAACAGAAAACATCGGCGCAGTTAGAACACAATCATAAAACCCTACTCCACGCACAGGACATTGCGAATTTCAACATCCATACATGCCCAACTTGAGAGGAAGAGAGAGAGAGAGAGAGAGAGAGAGAGAGAGAGAGAGAGAGAGAGAGAGAGAGAGAGAGAGAGAGAGAGAGAGAGAGAGAGAGAGAAAGAGAGAGAGAGAGAGGAAGGGGGTGCCGAAATGGCACAATTGGTAGAGCGCTGGTATCCCTAGTTAGAAAAAAAACACGATAGGTACAAAAAAAAATCTTTTTGTGCGACTCTGCCCCCTACTGGTGACCAACTGCGACAGAATCTGGGGTATCTCTACACTGTCTCAAGGCGGCAGCACGTAAAATTATCAAACGTTAGTCTTGGGACCCACATATAAAGTAATGCAGTTGAAAGCTAAGAAACAAACTTAAGACGCAGGCTAAAAAAACAGACAAACCTTGAATACAACAGCACAGGCAACACTTGATTCAAACTACATATCTACACTGGTCAGGAAATGTTTCATTATATACCGATCAAGGCATGAAATAAATGCCAGATGTAACAATCGAGCTTCATGAACTATCCACGTGATAGGCAGGATCATGTCAATATTTATTGTCCTTTCGATTATTCAAAAAAGTATCACCCTGATGTCAGCAATCGTCAATGTAAACCCATAAAAAAGTGATTTCCCATAAACTTAACAAAACTATTCCAAGAAATATATCAATGTAGTCTCGGTACGCAGATAAGAAATAAACTATAAAAGACCTTGATCCCCTAATAATAGCCATTTAGTCCCCAGAGCACAGCTATCAAAATAGGTATGATGGTCATACACTTTACAATTGTAAATTCATCATTATCCTTTAGTTTATTGAGAAAAAGATATCACCCTGATGTCAGTTACCGTCAATCTAAGCTCATAACAATTTTGATTTCCTATAACCTTCACATGTATAACTATTCAGTGTTAACGAGATATGAAGTCTCACTACGCAGATAAGAAATAATTTAGTCCCATAACTACATTTACCAAAGTAATAATAACTTGCCATAAACTTACGAGAAATGTTCCTTGAAAATGTCTCGGGCTGCAGTAAAGACAGAAACTCTAGGAGATATTTCACTCATACTACTTATTTTAGTCATCTGTGTACATGACATACTGCTATCAAAAGAATGATGACATGTCATACATTTTACGGAACTATTTCTATGCAAGTCGATTAAAAAAAAACATTAGAACATCTTTAACTCGTATAACTATTGATTTTACTCCTTTTCTATATATCCCAGCAACCACCATAGCTATACATCATACATTATCTCTGTTTAATATTGTTAATACGTTCAGCATAGTTATAGAATGCTCAATCGAATTGGTAGATGAACCGACACAGCATAGTTTATTTGGTTTGTTATTACCTTCTCTACCACATTATTATATTGGGATGTAGGGAGAGAAATCCCATAAAAAGCAGGCAGACAGATAGAAAAACAAAAAAGGGATGCGACGAAACACAGTCGTGGTCGCTATAGACGCAGACAGGGAAATAAACGATTATAAGCAGAAGACAGACAGAAAGAAAGTGAGGCAGAGGCATACAGGAAGACAGAGACAGTGAGGGAAGACGACATATAGACAAAGAGAGAGAGACAGAGACAGACACACAGACAGACAGACAGAAGAGAGAAACAGAAAGGGAAAGAGCGAGAGTGTGGGGAGAGTGTTAGAGGAGGAAAAAAAAAGGGGGGAAGTCTTAGTATCTATTAATGTAAATATCACAAACAATCATGAATAAATGAAAAGTACAAACACAACGCGACACGGCGTATTAAATACACACCATTTAATTTTGAAGCTGCAAACTAAACTAAAGAGAAAACAAAACCAAATAACACAAAAAATAGAAGTAGCCAAAGCAAGAACTCTCTATTGCTTCGGTGCTATTACGGGCGAGGCGGTGGTATTAGCAGTTACAGTGTGGGTCACATCACGTTCTATTATGATTACTATTGGTTGTTTAAACATGTTAATTCCAGCCACGAAGAAATCCGAACACAGTATTGGAGGGGTTTAAAAAAACCCAGACAAAGTGTGAGTATAATTCTGAGAGAGAGAGAGAGAGAGAGAGAGAGAGAGAGAGAGAGAGAGAGAAAGAGATAGAGACAGACAGAGAGACAGAGGAAGAGATACAGACTGAGAGAGTTGTAGAAGTTTTAAGAAACAAGTTACTTAGTTTGGGTAACAACATCATTCATCTATAGAAATCTATCAGCTGGCGTGAGGTGATCTTTAACCCGTTGTGACTGTCAGGTGGTTATACCCAGATCTTACAGACATCAGCTTATATAATCCTTAGCAATCTCTAAATATATCTCTAGATCTACACATTCCACTTTGATTAACTGCAAAATAATGACGGGCATACTTCTTTCTTTTTTTTTCAAGCATAGTCCGCAATGAGATATTAAGAATGCTATTGAGTTGGTTCCTAAAAAATTTACAAGTAGAGTTGGTCTTAAAATAATTTTTTATTTCTTTGATATAGATCGCCTGGTTTGTTTTTTGTTTTTGTTTGGGGTTTTTTTCGAATGAAAGAAAAAACATATTTCCGAAACAGGGCACACGCTGGCGTTCAAACATCGGACCTACTGCGCGTCAGTCAAGAGCACTACCATCAGCTGTTTTTCGCAGTGATGATGATATTGTAGTGCTTGTGGTGGCAGAATTAAAAGTAGCAGAGGGTAGCAACAGCAGCTACCAGTTGAAGTATATATATGCGTTAAGGAAGTGGTAGAAACAACAGTAGCAACAACAAAGGAGGGTAATGAAATGATGAAAGTACGAGCTAAAGGAATGCAAGCGCATTAAGAACTATAATTATAGCACAAAAAACAACACACATTTCAACATGTATTTTGCGTTAGTAAAATAACTGCATGTTCAAGAAGAATGCTTCTTACTTTCCACTTATTTGAACCTGGAGTCCCGTCTGTGCTGAAGGTAAACATGTTTATTATAACATTTCCAGTGATAACACCTTTCTTGCCTGGTTTCCCTCCATTCTTAGAAATTTTTTTTTTTCACTATGAAACGAAATCCAACTTGTTGAGGCCAACATTCCTCAACAGAAATCACAAACTTAGAAAGACTGGCTCTTAGAGCAATCCCTGGAGACTCACTTTTAGACGTATTTAGACGTATTGTTACACCAGTCGCGAAACAATACTTGATAAATTATGCATTGTGTACTGGATTCCGCTAATGTGTCGTAGGTTTATGGTCTAAGCTGTGACAAACGGCAAAGCAATCCGTCGCAGGAAAAAGTCATGTGAGAGTGTATAACAATAGCAGGACACCGGTGTGTCACGAACAAAAGGATGGACGTTAAACTGTCAGTGTATTTGTGTAACACATAATGTGTTCCAGGTAGACAAATAACACACACACATCATGTGTACCAGGTAGATGCGCTGGCTTTTTATACCAGTTTTCCGATATTACGCTGGCATTGTGTCAGCTGGTGTCAGACTTTTAGCCGCATGATTTTGCTACTACTTTCCACTTGTAAATTTCTAAGCTCACTAATAAGTAGTCCTAGGCTCTCGGACGGTGGCTCAGAGGGTAGTGCGCTGGAGTTTAAAAAACAAAAAGAGTTCTGAGGTTACAACTCCCAGCAACAGCTGTTTCAACCTTTTTAAATAACAGACAGATGGCGTTACCGGGGACCTAAAGTATATAAGATAATCTTCTTTATAATAATAATTACCCATTTCACTATTAGTTAGAACTAGACATTCCTTGAAATTTGTCAAAAGACTGCACGTTCTCTTGATACACGATTGCGCTAAAAGGTTTCTTTTCACTTTTCTTAATTTTATTCTCAATTTCTTACAACCCCTTCTCCCTCCCCCTTTTTTTCCATCCCAACCGTTTCCATAATGTCTTTCATACGCACACTTATTGATAAAGCATCAACGAAGATTATTATGTTGCCCATGAAATATACACTCTTGAACTACTACAATTCGTCGTATAAAAAACGGCGATGTTTGACCAACAAAGCGTAACTTTCTAAATTGTTCAACGAGTTACTTGTAAGAAGAAAAAAAAACGACCAACGTCAAGATAAAGATAGTACCAGTCTCATGCAGGCACAGTGTACATGTATCTTTTTTTCTGGCATCTTTGTCTTTCGGACACTGACATGACAGCCTAGCTATAGGTCTCCTTTTTTACCTTTGCCGCAGACCTTACGGCGACCCGGCCCTAGTACATATATAATTATTCTAGTGCGTCAGACCGAAGACGATCTGACGTATGTGTCAATATATTAACAACAGCAACAGCAAAAACCGTTAAACATTACTTTTTTCACAGAGACCATGTGATGATCATCTAAGATATAATACTACTTCCACCAACAAATGCAGTAGAGTGCAATGTTCTCAAACTTTTCAGTTCATACAAAAATCCAATGTGTCTAAGGTATCTCGAAGATCTTAGATCGAGAAGGGGAATACCAGCTTAACACTAATTTGAACTCCGGACCTTCTGCGCATCGGTTGAGAGCACTAGCGGCTGAGGGAGCTGTCACCCATCTCACTATGCTTTTATGCATCACTCCAATCGTTAATTAAATTATACTTGTATAAATATTCAAATCAACAGTACTTTCTTCGAACAGGACAAAGCTCCCTCCTGGGTTTAACGTCCTTTAGGTCTGAAGAAAAGTCCGATACGACAACGGGGCAATTTTAGATCGGGTACGTGGGACAAAACTAATAACATTAACAGTTACATGAAGAAGCCTTTTTCACATACGTTTCTAGCTCTATGATTAGGCCTTTTTCACAAACGTTTCTAGCTCTACGATTAAGCCTTTTCCATCGAAAACTAGTATGTCTCTCCTAACCGACGTCGTGCATTCACAAGCGGCTATAATATATGTATACCTATGATTCCAAAAACGGTAGCAATCTCTTAAGCACACGGATAAATGTCCAATTTGACTCTTATTTTATTGTAATCTGAGAGGCGATGCGTTTTTTTTCCCTCTCCTTTACAATAACATTATTATAGATCTAGTCAAAGCTTACTACGTAGTATTAAGACTCTACTAAAAAATAATCCATAGCACTGGGAAACGCACTAATCATACTATGCGGATGATGGGTGCATAAAAAAGAAAATCAATCGCCCTCAGCGTCAACCATCTTGCACCACCCTCTGTCTGTCACAGATCTAGAGCTTAGCAGATAATCAGCTTACCTATTGTAACTCTCCATACAAAAAATATATAGATTCGTTTATAAAGTCTCTCTCTCCCTCTCTCTCTCTCTCTCTCTCCCTCTCTCTCTCTCTCTCTCTCTCTCTCTCTCTTCTCTCTCGATGTTTCTCTTAATCTTTCTCTCTTCTCCCTCACTCTCACAAAACTATAAAAAAAATTTTTTCTGTAACCAAGATTAAATTCTTTTTAAAAAAAAATTAAAATGCAACAATATTATTCATCTTGTCACTGATGTAAATATTGAAAGCATTATAATACAGAGAGGTTCGGCAAAGCGCAGGTTTTTTATTCTAATCAAAAAGGTATTTGGTCCCATTTCTCGCTACTGACTCTATCGGTGTGAGAGCGCAAGGACCAGCTGAGAAAATGTATCGCCGCTCTATCCATGTGTTGCAAAACGTACAGATTGTTACATGTAATTGTTTTCGTTCGCAAATAGTTGAATTGCTGACGAAAGACGTTATAAAACAGCCCATTATCTAAAACAATGCCTCGTGAAAATTGATCTCTATCTATCTATCTATCTATCTATCTATCGATCTATCTATTTATCTTTGCCTCTTTGTTTACATAATCGCCATCGTTGCCTGTATAAAAACGTTAACAAAGAATATGTAAAAAAAAGAAAAAAAATGGCCCATATACAATCATAATCGATTAAAACATCACATCTTAGAAACTTTTCTGAGATCAAAAGTGAAAAACTTCATAATCCGATGGATTGAAACATTTCAATATATTTGTACATGATTTGTGCCACGTGTACAGAAAGACCATTCGATCATGGTCAATGGTGAGAGGGGGGGGGGGGTTAAATTTGATAAAAACGTACTTCAGATTTGACATGAACACGACAAACCGTTCAATATTTCATTGAATAAATGTTTCCTTGTAAGATTGTAAAGAATTTTTTTTTTTAGATTTGTTTTAACAGTGTACCATAGCTATGTGTCTAATTTACTTTATTAAACATCCGGTTTTTTAACTATATATGTTGGCATTTTATACTACAACAATCTTATAACCAAGATTACATTCTAAAAATAAAAAGGAAAGAAGTAGTAATGCAACAATTCATCTCGTCACTGAAGTAAATATTGCGAGCATCACTATACAGAGAGGTTCGGCAAAGCCCAGTGTTATAGTCATAATCAAGATTAATTTTGTATCCCATTGCTCGCTACTGACTCTATCGGTGTGAAAGCGCAAAGACCAGCTGAGAAAATGTATCGCCGCTCTATCCATGTGTTGCAAAACGTACAGATTGTTACATGTAGTTGTTTTCGTTCGCAAATAGTTGAATTACTGGCGAAAGACGTTATAAAACAGTCCATTATCTAAAACAATCCTATTGAAAATTCAAAACGTCAACGTTGTTTATAGATGTAGATCCAGTAGCAGATAACACAGGAATACACATAAGGCATCCATCTCGTGGGTCTAGAAACAAAATATTGTAACTGCCTTCTTTAACTCTTTACAGTTGCAGTAATATGCCTCTAAACCCGAGATCTAAACTTGGAGAGCCGGAGGTTACATTAGTATTTAGTAGACGAGTGACTTTAAACATCTGGCCCTGGTGTAATCTGAAGATAAGGTCCAGATCTACATCTACATCTGAATGATTTGAATCAGATACATGTATAGATTTACCACTTGAACACAAGGTTCGAGCTACATACATATATCTACCACTTGAACACATGTATCGACACAGGACCAGCAACAGATCATAGAGAGCTCGGCTTGCCGGACTAGTCCACAGCAACAGACACACATACACCCACACCCACACCCACATACACACACAGAGCACAGTATAACACATCTCACTGACAAGCTTGTGCTAACGATCTGTCAAGTGTTTCAGATCACCTGGACAGTGGACACCGGCTTTGATGACACGACAATTTTCGGATGATAAGACAAAAATTAAGAAAAAAAAATGATATGGACATACATCTAATCATGTCGAACAGTGAAACGTCGATATCTATACAACTGCGTGCTAGCTAGCCTGATATCGACGCAAATGACTTTGAAAAGGTCTGAGAATGGTCAAGTAAGCCTATCGTGCGCCTTTTAATTAAGACGTCCCGGATTCCATCCCCAATCAGACGGCCGTGCTTCCTGCTCTTTGGGCAGCGTAGTAAATACATACATGAGATTTAGTGACAAGTTTAGATAGAAATCCATATTTAGCATTTAGTATTAGGCAAGGCAGCAGGTGAAAATTGCCTGGCGTTAGTCTTCGGAAACTGTCGCTAATAAAGAAAGAAAGAGAGAACTGGTTGACTCCCAGTAACTAACTGCTCTACTCACCATAATGATATAGCTTAACGAAGGGGGAAAAACGAGACGAGACAACAAACGGTGGCTAATTGGGTGCGAATGATAAGACCGGACACTGTGATTGCGAATGGACTCACCGATCCTTATCAGTGGTGAGTGGTAATAATCCCAACCCCCGCTCACTCTCTCCCACTCATTGTCACCTATTGGTATACTGTATTGGAAAACAAGCTAAAGCTATGAGTTAGGTATTCTGTTGACTTATTTTGTTCTTTGTTGATGAAATGGGAATGCGACTAAATGAATATAATACCTTTATGGCCCAGTTCTATTATGTATCTTGGCCAGGAAACATATTGCCATTGTGATTAGATTACAACACAACAAAAGGACTGTAAGTATAGCGAGATAGTTTCATCGATAGGAAGATATGGATAGATTTATCCACAATTTTTTAGAGCTGTAAAAGCAGACCAATGAAAAGAGAGCAGAGAGAGAGAGAGAGAGAGAGAGAGAGAGAGAGAGAGAGAGAGAGAGGGAGGGAGAGAGAGAGAAAGAAAAAAAGGGGGGGGGGGGGAGAACAGACATCATATATTAATTACAACCCTTCTTTTTGTCCATGTGACAAAACTTGTGAACTCAGTGAAAACAGTAGTAGATAGATATTGATTCGGGGGAGAAAAAAAAAGATAAAATATACATTATAATAAAGGAACAACTCACCAGTCTTCTAAATCCTTTACGGCGATTCCCTTGCATGTTGGAATAATTATGTCTCAGAAGCTGCTCACAGAAATACACAGCTGACTCTCAGAACTGTCTCAATATCCCAAAGAAGCCTTGTACTAACTGTCAGGCCGGCACAAAGTTACATGTATATAATCTATTGCACTGCTCCCATAAACGTGCACTTTGCCAGTTCTTTCGATGAACTCCATGTCCTTTCAACAAGCGTGAATTAGTAGGCATTCAGCGAGTGGGTTAATAATTGACGCATCTAGATGGCTAATATTAATGTCTGTATTTTATCGAGAGTGCATGTAAATGCAAATGATTTAATAGGTGACGGTGTAAGAAGTCCCACGCCTAGATTTAGATCTTGATCTAGTCCCCATCCCCCATTCAATTTGTCGCAGGCTGAGGCTCGCCAACACGAGCCCGCATGCGCACATCGATCCATCCGCCCAATAAGTACATGTAACGGATTAGCTATTTTTATCGCGGTGATCTTGTAAACATGAGATGCATGTACATGTACTACTTATTACTTGCACAACGCTTAGACTGAACCCGTCCTTCACCTTGAGCCTTGACGTCAAGATACACAGTCGACACAACTATCCCGATGCACATATTACGACTGATTAATTATTAATTACAGAGCGCAAGGAAGGGAAGGGTTAAGGCTTCCTAGAACAGAAGGACAGAGGGGTTTAAAGAAATGCTCATTATACGGGGGTGTACGTGACCGGCAGTCATCTACACTATTCTTCAACTGGACAGGTGACACTTACATACTCTTACATGGGCCCATTGGTTGGAAAGTATAGCTCGTTGTTTCTTTTTTTTTTTTACTTCGAACTGAAAGGCTTATTTTGTGGGATCACTCGGTGTGTGTGAGTGTGTGTGTGTGTGTGTGTATAAAACTATAAGGAAGCCTTGGACTAAGATTAAACGATTAAAATCTGAAAACATGCGTCGATCTGCTTGAGTCGGGTTTTCCGACGTATAGGATCCCTTGGGGGAACCTAGGAGATGTTAAACTCAGATAGAGAGAGGCCCTCTAAAAAGAGATACTCGTGTGCATCTTCAGGAGCGAGTGTCATGATGGCCGTGTGAGATTGTATACGTGTGTGTGTTTGTGTGTGAGGGAGAAAAAAAAAAAGGGGGGGGGGGGGGGGGGGGAATAAGAGGGAAGAATCGATAGAAAAGACGAATCTGTTAATCTGCTATTATGTGTCGATAGAAAAGACGAATCTATAAATCTGAACATTTCGTTTATCGAGACCAATCGTCACTGACACAGTACAGGTCTTGCGATAATGGGGCCCATAACGAAAAACGAAGACGAAAGGTGAGCGAGTCTGCACCGGCGTCCAATCAAAGCTCCATCTTAAACATACGGAGCCAATGAGCGATCAGAAAACGTCATGCGTAAGAGTCGCGATTATGTCATCCGCTTTCATCGTGTGGATCGCAAAGTCTGAAGTGACTGGCCTTCAGAGACGGAATAATAACCATCCTCTGATCATAATGGTCATACTGCCTCCGCGTGCACACCTCCGGTCAGTATGACAACACACACACACACACGTACACACATTCAAAGTCGCATTCACACCTATCTGTCATTAAACGTGTCATTAATAAGTCGGAGTTATGGCACCAAAGGTCATCCCGCAATTGCTTGCATACCGGTAGTCACGTAGGCAAAACTTTATTTTTTAGTACCATCCAACGACGTTATTGGGCACGGCAATCATTGCCCAACAGGCTAACATCCAGCGGAGTATATAGCATGATTGTAAACCTTCAAACTTTCAATAAATTACCAATGTCCTTGTATTCACTTTTATTTATTCGACGAACACTGCATTCAATGCACAGCGCGTTAGATATGTCACGTACGCCTTTTTTGTCAGTCCTGAACTGCGCTGCCAGCGATAAAACAATGCAGTGTGTTAATTGTCAAATACGATATTTGATCAGTTTTACTTCCTCTTAGTTACCGAACAATTTCTTTGGGATGTTTTTCTATCACAAATGTATATCTATTGACATCACCACAAGTGATAAACACATGGAGAGAGAAAATCGTTATCTCTTTGAAGGGTTACATTCCACTTTTCCAAGATTTCTGAAGAATCGTATATACATATACACGGCGAAAGCAGCTTTGTCCGTAAAGCCAAACATTTGGAGCCTTAAAGCCCAGTTCTCCATCTACTTAGATGCCTTACGTCAACTTGAGTTGAGTTGGTTGCTTTGCGTCTAAAGTCAGCACTATAATTATATGCTATATTGTGGACGGATTCCAAGGCCAACGTCTGACAATTTTACTTGATGCCACACAGAGACAGAGCGGGGACAGCATGGCTCATATCACATCCTGTTACATTAAATACTGACACCGACCCAGCCAACAGGGAACGAAATTGGACAAAAAATAAAATGTTTTAAAAAAATGCAATGAGTTGCTACATCCCTAAAGGTTTTCTTCAAAGCGAGGAACAGAACAATCCAGTTAAGAAACGCACCAAAAAAAACACACAAACAAACAAGTCACAAGTGCTAGAGAAGTGCCAAAAGTGTTTAAAATCAGAAAAGGAAACCTAAGAAGTCTTCCAAGGCATAGCTTAAGGTATTTCATTGCCGGGGAATCCTTCTATACTGAAACGGGGTCACCATCTGAAATGTACACCTTGAACGTCCAGCTAGCCAGTCCAAAACACTAACCATTGGGCTCCATACCCCTTTTCTACTTTCGTTTTAAATGTGAAAAGAAAGATACTAGCAAAATGACAAAATAATGAGATATACAGTAACATTATTCTATAGATCAATTAAAAAAATAATTTTGGAGTGTACTGTTGCCACACTATCAGTTAGCCTGACATAATGTATGAAGGCAAAAATTCTATGACGAAGAGAGAAACACGGCAGCCAATGACAATGCGTTTTTCTTTTCTGACAATCATCGTCATAAATCGGGTGCGGAGTCACGGACTATCTCGTACTGAAAAGTCGTAGACTGGTTCCAAAACAAACTTGCAAGAGATACACTGAACCGCCAGGACGTCTGTTAGACTCAGATCGTGACATAACACGGACACAAATCTAATCAGTAGAGAACACGGCGGCAGCCTGATTAAGATTTGAACCTAAGATTTTAGCGCATCGTTCTTATCCATACTTATGCTGAAATTAGAAATTGTAAAAGATAAGGAGTACATTAATTATTATCTAGTGGCCGATTGCGTTTTAATGAAATAAACTTTGCCTGTATATCGCTCAAGAAGTTCACCTAAACACCTTTCAAACGACATTGTTTTGGTACGGAATTTACGCAAGAACGACGATGTCAGGTTTTCAACACGGTATAGTCTGTTTCTCACAAACACTGATCTTAGCGTTACGTGGTCCGTCAGATCTAACTCTAACTTAAGCTTAGATAATACAGATGGTGTAATAATGTACTCCGTGCCGCAAGAACCCAGAACCGACAAAATATGAGATACGTATAGCTCAGTCAGTTACACTCAGGGGTGAAAAGCTGAAATTCAGAGGTTCGAATGTCAAATCATGTCGCCCATCTCCATAATTATTAAACTTTGGATTGGATTAAAACAGGGCAGTATAGACTTTCCGATCCCTTTCTGATCGCTCATTGGCTCCGCAAGTCTAGGGCAGTTATGACTGGGCCTACGTGCAGATTCCCTTACTTAACGTCTTCGTTTTCGTTTTGGGTTCCAAAATCGCAAAGCCTCTAATATCTCTACCACGACACAAGTCGCCGTTGTTCCACACAACTCGACACAGGAGACTACTGTGGAGCCAGACATGATGTCTGATTATATGTCTCTAAAGTGTTAAATTTGAATACAACGACTGCATTCACAGACATAGCTTATAATGGCCTGAGGGGAAAAGTTATTCTCACAGTTTGTAAACCTTCTTACAATCAAAATAAAAGGTCTTTAGAAGAGATGAAAAGGGGCGTTCAAATAGCTTTTACATGTACAACTTAACCCTATAACTTGCTTATATAAGTGGACACTATAACCTGCTAGGATACTGCTTCTATATTTCTCTATCCAGGATGACAGAGCAGGTTTACATCTCGAGCCTGTTACTTTACACTTTAAACATGCAGAGTAGACCTCGCTATTATCTATAGTCTCATAAGTATGCGTTAGTATGCGACAGTGTGACTTAGTTTTACCCTTATCCTATGTAGACCCTTGTATTGACAACACGCAAGAGTTAAGTGTTAAGATTTTCCAATGAATGACACAAAACCGTGTCTGTTTATTTAATCCTATAGCAATGGCGCAGATTTTATCATTAAACAAAGAATTCAACTTCCTTTTTCCGGAAACTGGCCGGTTCGATGTTGCTGTTTTTTCTTATACCAATGCTTCAAAATTTTTTCCATCCCAATATTTCCCACTGTAATATTTTTGAAGAAAAAGAAGTTTGGGACTCCTTCCACGGGGCCGATCATGTTTCGCAATACCGCGTTGTATACTAAATTATTATCTAGTTGGGCAGTATTGATATATTTCTATGAATTTCGGGAAGGTTATGATTCTCCCCTTATATCACTAACATGCGTTATATTTCTATGTGACAATGTGTTGGGCTCAGATTGAGTCTTAACAGTGCGAGTCTAACATCTTGTTAAGAAAGTATTTTCGGGATTGGTTTTTAGTTTTGTCTTTATCGCAGGTTTTATATTAACATAATTTTTTGTCAACAACAAGAAAGCTATTATTATTTTCTGTAATATAGACTAGTTTAGATCCTGTTCAAGGCAAATCAATTAGTGAATCCGGGATGGGACGCAAAAAGGAGCATAGTCCCCAAAGTTTTACGGAGACGAACAGCAAAATGTTTAAAAGATTAGAAAAACAAAAACACAAACAACATTGCTCATTGATTTTTTTGTGTGGCAGAAACAGGGAAGATGCTATAAAATAGTGTTCAATGAGTATGATCCCAATCATCTCATACTGACATTAATTCAGAATCGGAAAGGAAATGAGTATATTCCATAAAAATATGGGGAGACGACTGGATCTGTTAAGCAAGAAGTAAAAAGATTAGGCCTAGGGGTCTATGTCCCGGAAATTGGAAACCAAATGAGTAGGTGCATTTAAATGTCGGTTAGCTAAGAGTTTTCTTCTAAATTTTCGGCTTAATATGCTCAGTGAGAAAAGAGGAAAGTGTTTGCATAACCTACAAATTATGCCCACGTAGATCTAAGGCACTTTTCTAATGCATTACACGTTTTTGTAGGATCTTCCGTCCCTGCTAAAAAGCCTTTACTATATTATCAGTTTTAGATTTAGCTCCATTATAATACGATTATTTTCATTAGACGAGAACACCAAGTAAGGTTTGGAACCTCCTATCTCTTGCTCCTCGGCCCAGAGCCCTATCGAAGGAACTTATTGAGTGCCTCGTACGGTTGGCGACGTCCGTCTGCGTTTTGACAATTAATTTTCAGCTTTATCAGAAATAATTAAACTGTGTATCAATCTGTGTGTCAACACAAATATTTAAATAAGTGTTATTCACATAATTATCGTGGTATATATGCACATTAATTAAGAAAGTCATTCATCGCAATATCAAGCGACACAATGTACATATCACTGTTTGTCTGTCGACAGTACAGTCTCAAAATTTCAAGTTCCTTCACAGGGTATAAAATGGAATATGTACACAAATTTCCAGGACTCATGAAAACAGCGACACAAACGCTTTCAAGAATATTCTGATATTCACAAAAGAGTAGTTAGATGAAAGGAAAAAAATAACATTAAAAACACAATTTGTTTAAAACCCGTCAAAACGATTCCCTTTGTTGAATGAATTTAAACACTATAGATCTACAAACAACACGTCCGATGTCTTTCTTCTGAAGATAGGAATCGAGTATCCACACAAAACTAAAACGCACTGTATAACTATCAACATTCTGCTGTTTAAGTCCCAGGTTTAGAGCATCCCACTGCACAGGCACTTCAGATCCTTCAAGCCCTGTGAGAGAGAGAAGCACCGACTTGGGTTCGATGGAACACACAGTTCTGGACTGTTGGATTACAATACTACAGGCTTTGCGGTTCACACGGCGGTAACGGAAGACATAATCACGCCTCTTCAGGATAGGGGTTTTCCGATTGCTTATTGGTTCGGTAGATCTAGGGTAGATCTATAGTTGGAGGCTGGTGCAGATTTCCTTATCTATCGTCTCCGTTTTCTTTTCCGGACCCGTTATCTCAAGGCCTCCATCATGCTGTATCCCGCTCCCTCAGTAGATCTAGACCTAGCTACAGGTACATCAACTTGGGTCCTATGCCCAGAAGTTTTAAGTTTGCTTATCTGGTTACTAGTTACCACGGCGGGCAAGGAACACGATACAAGGGTGGCGTAATAAAAAATCCTTCACAAGGTGGTTATGTTGGAAGACACTTGGACGAGTCACAGTCAGTCACAGTCAGTCCTACTAAAGTGCAAGAAAACTTGTTGCGCTAATTTATACTTAGTAAAGTGTTGACATAACAAACATTGCGTTAATGTCATACACAGTGTAATTGAACATCTTTGAACAGAGCCCCAGTGAAGAAAGCAAACATCTCCAAGTTTAACGACTCCTGGGTTACCAATGAAGACTCTGTATGGCGACAAGGCCCCAAAGCGCGATACTCAGTATTTGACAAATACTGCACTGATCCAACCAGTAGGGAAAAAAGACGGTTCACTCGGGTAATCCAACTAAGTTCCTTCGTGCAAAAGTTGCTTCGCTCTACACAATGAGCTGCCTTGCCCATGCCAGTTAAACCAGCTAGGATTTGAACGTTTAATCCTCTGCTCGCCCGACGAGCTGTGCAACGGACGTGTTTCACTACGCGACAAACCGGACGTGCATACGTGTGAATCTCACTTATATATTATAAGAACGACGACAATGGCAGACAGCTGCTGTCCTCGCAAACAAGGTTCAGGTTTTAATAAAACGCCAACGCGAACAATAACTGAAGTTACACTTACAGATGCGCATACACAAACTTCACTTATGGCTGTTATTGCTGTCATTGTCTCGTCATAAGTGTTTTATATTAGGTAGCCTGATGGCATAAGAAAGAGAGAGAGAGAGAGAGAGAGAGAGAGAGAGAGAGAGAGAGAGAGAGAGAGAGAGAGAGAGACTGGTTTGGTTTTAGTTGCTTTAGTGTCCAACGTCAGTCGTAAATAGGTTATAATAGGTTATTTTGTGTACGAGCCCCAAGACTTACGTCTGAGAATTTAATATGCGGGGATTTTTTTGACCGGTCACACTTTACTGATCTCGACCTAACCAGAATGGAGCAGAAATGAACAAATACATTAATTTTATTTACTAATCTTTGGGTTTGAACCGCGAACCTCTCGATTGGGAGATCAACGCTCTACCACTATGCCCCCCCCCCCCCAAACCAAGGGGAGAAACATAGACAGAGAGAGAGAGAGAGATAGGAAGATAGTATGCTGATAGAGAGATAGATAGATAGATAGATAGATAGATAGATAGATAGATAGATAGATAGATAGATAGATAGATAGATAGATAGATAGATAGATAGATATAGAATAGAGAGAGAATGTAAAGTGGGTAAATATTTTCTTTCGTCAATTTGTCACGAATGAACACAATTTGTTTAAACGTGGAGAGACAGAGTGGGGAGGAAAGAAAGACGGAGGGAGAGAGAGAGAGAGAGAGAGAGAGAGAGGGGGAGAGAGAAAGAGAGAGACCACATAGGAAAACATCTGGGATTGGGCCAGACACACTTGAGTGAGAGAATCGACTATTGGCGGAGTAACGATTTACTACAATTCCTGCTGAAATCAATAAAATTAAGACGCCCAAAGTATCTTATTTTTTGTAGGCCTAATACCCTGTAGGGATATATCGCTTGAATCTCCTTTAAAGTTTTAACCAAAGAAATTAGCTTTTCTCCAGATAAGGCAAGGCTTATAAATTTGTGCTAGATCTAGACCCAGAGTTAAATGCTCTGAGACACGATTGGAACATTTTGTTGCCTTGGCGAAACAATCAAGGTAGCAAATTATCGCAACGCTGTTTCCATGGTGTTAAGGAGAGAGAATGAAAGGGAGATAGAGAGAGAGAGAGAAACAGAGGGAGACACAGCAGAAACCAAGAGAGAGAGAGAGAGAGAGAGAGAGAGAGAGAGAGAGAGAGAGAGAGAGAGAGAGAGAAACAGAGGGAGACACAGCAGAAACCAAGAGAGAGAGAGAGAGAGAGAGAGAGAGAGAGAGAGAGAGAGAGAGAGAGAGAGAGAGAAACAGAGGGAGACACAGCAGAAACCAAGAGAGAGAGAGAGAGAGAGAGAGAGAGAGAGAGAGAGAGAGAGAGAGAGAGAGAGAGAAACAGAGGGAGACACAGCAGAAACCAAGAGAGAGAGAGAGAGAGAGAGAGAGAGAGAGAGAGAGAGAGAGAGAGAGAGAGAGAGAAACAGAGGGAGAAGAGAGGGAGGGAGGGAGGGAGGCAAGGTACGCAACACACTATCGGCATCACCTTAGCTTCTTGAGTCAACGCAAAGCTACACAAAATAGGAGATGCTACTTTTTTTTTTTTTATTCTGGACAGATAAACAGAAATGGATCGAGATAATTAATTAAAACTTAAGCGGCTATCTGTGATCGATTGTTTTGGTAGATATCGATTTTGAAAGGCAAACCTACAAGTACAAGAAGCGATTTAAGCTGTAGAATCAATTAGTCTTTAAATAAGTTGCTTGCTTGTTTTACTTTAATGACATAACCAGAGAGAGAGAGAGGTTTGGGAGGGAAAAAGAGATTAGGATCTGAATTTTCAATGTAACCTCGTATTACCAGAATTTTCGTGTATTTAATTATTATTTTTAGGATCCCTAAACGTCAATGGCATGTCACCAAAGGATAGGCTTAAAATGATATGCGCGGCTCTGTCATTGTCTACTGATGTCGTAAGCCAGGGCTTTTATTTTTACAAACCACACAAAAATATATATAAAACAGCAACCAAAAAAAAACACACACACACACTCGACCTAGTGTCTCTGATGAAGATAAGGACACAACGCTTCGCTACAATATTATAAACGAGTGGTTTCGACGCAGTGGCAGGGTAAATTTTATTGTACTAATATTGCAATAAATATATTCGACTTCAGATAACAATTTACTATGGGCTGCATTATGGCTTCCTATCAGCTTTACATGAAACGGTAGTACAAGACAGAGAAGCACCAGGCTTGAGCTTAATTGGTCCATCTATGCGGCAAAATAATACACTGTATATACACAATAATCATGTATCTTTATGAAACTCGGGTGAACTCAATAACAACAACTTGAAAAAGAAAAAAAAAGAGAAGAAAAAGATAAGAAAAACATACACAAGTCATGTACGTACTAAGTGTCGGCTTCAGTCACATACCCTGGTCGCTCATTAACAACAACTTGAAGAAAAGAAAAAGAGGAGAAAAACATACACAAGTCATGTACGTACTAAAGTGTCGGCCTCAGTCAGATGCCCTAGTCGCTGGTGCACTACGAAAAAAGAGCGGGTCTTCGCTAACGGAACGGCACGCATGAAGGATCTAGAGGAGCAGCTGGAGTGAAAGTTACGGAGATTGCGGAGGCGAGCAGGCTAACCAATCAATAACCAATATCAGATGGTTCGCTACGCTCGGTTTGTTATCACCTTTTTTTACACATAGAAATACACTCTCTCTCTATGTCTGTCTGTCTGTCTGTCTGTCTCTCTCTCTCTCTCTCTCTCTGTCTCTCTCTCTCTCTCTCTCTC
>RQTK01000986.1:86100-121911 GCA_003991915.1 Elysia chlorotica
CCCCCCCCCCCAAAAAAAAAAAAACAGTGCCTTTTTTAAACCACCATGGCGACAGCAGGAGACGCTCGAGATGGTAACTATGCGACCCACAAACGATTCAATGTACAACACAATGGTTTATCAGAACAACAATGATTAAATGAAGCATTACTCTAGATTGTTGCATGCCCATCCCATTTGAATTTCACGCTTTACTGTTGCGCTGTTGCTGTATATGTAGAGCCTTATATAGACGCCAAAAAAGTTGTGGCAAATGTAACGGAGAAAATGGTAAAAGTGCTCTTTTTCACATTATCGAACATTCCTTTCTACGCTATTACTAGATGCGTTGGTTCCGTGGTTGGTTTGTAAACTCCTAACGTCAGCAACTAGGAGATATCGTGGATGGGTCGTTTTAAACACTGATCTGCTCAGTGGAAAAGAAATGTTACCACGTCATGTTGGGAAATGTTACCAAAAATTAAGAAAGAAAGAAAGAGAAAGAGAGAAAAACACATTCGATCCTCAGAATGTACTAGAGACTGTATCACCGCGACGATAAACTGTCAAAGAAATACCTGATTAATTTTTCCGTCGCTTATATTTCTCGAATATCTTTTACCGAGACGGGGGAGTCCAATGAAGATTCGTATTTAAGGCCTACGGTACCTATCCCCAGTCGAGAGCACTACAGACTGCTCTATGGCATCCTGTTATACTGCGTACATTGTATCACGCTGCGATGTTGCCTGTTTCCAGTCATTTCATCTTGAAAATATCCAAAACCATACATTTTTTAATGAAAGCGCTAGCTTGGTCATGTCCAAAACCAGATGATATAAAATCATCAAGTCGCTAAATTGCCCTTGAGATCAAGAACTCCAGTGTTTAAACTAAGGGGTGCCTAACTATTTTAGATATGTCACAATAATTATCTAGTGGCTCTTTATCGATGAAAAAAAGCCTCTATGTGAACGCAATTTTCAGTTCCGGGTTTAGGTTGCAGGCGGCAATGGGCCCAGCTTACGTGAGAGACCCCTCAGATCTTTATGATTTTTCTAGAATGCATAATCTTACAAAGCATTTCAAAGCGGGAACGTTTCTGGTGGTGTGTGGTGGTGGGGACAAGGCCCCACCTCAGTTAAATCCAGCACTGGCGATTCTTTCTAAGCTATGATTAGGAGGTCATTGTCACTATTATTATCTATGTGTCATCTCAACTACATTGTTTTAGTGTCATCTCAACTTCATTGTTTTACTGAGCTGAATGATGACAGAAAAAGTGTATAGCGTGTCGCTCTGACATCTGCACCTTACTGTATCCTTCATAAAGCTACTGATAGTGCGATAGTATTTGATAAAGTTTACCATAAAAGTGTATATATCCTTTACGAGACATGCATTTACAACAGAAAGTACAGTACACAGTTAAACAAATTGAATACAATGTTTTACCTGTTGATGTATATCTTTGGCTGTCCCAACTAAAGGTATTTCCTACTTGAACTTCTCTTCGGCCTCGAGAAAGATCCTTATCCTATATGGCGACGTAGTTCCAAAGAAGGAAAACTTGGGCTTGAACGGTCACATTATGCTTACTGCCACTGACCCAAACAGGACCAAACGGAGAGAAGCAAGCAAACACACTATCCTTGGATCACAACGTCTTAAAACTTAATTTTTCAGCTAACTCGGTATCAACTTTAAATGTGAAATATAGTACAGTTTAGAGTACTCTAAAATCTCTAACGCTTCTTTTGCAATCTCTTGCATGGCAGTTTCTTCACAAAATTATGTGATAAGCTACATGGGGAACTCCGTGGCCTCAAGCGATAGGTTGTTTATGTTAAAGAAATCGTAATCAAGGCTTTGCGATCCGCGCGACGATAACGGATAACATAACCTTGTCCCTGTGGCATCGTGTGATCGCACGTTCATGGTATAGCTATCCAGTGTTGGTTAGACGCCACAGCAGATTCTCTTACGTATCGTCTTTGTTTTCCGCTATAAGAAGGCCACAGTTGTCTAGCCCATGGGAACTAACAGATTACTAAATGAAGTTTTAAAAGACCAGATTTATCTGACGGTAGACTTAGCAAAATGAAGTTTTAAAAGATCAGATTTATCTGACGGTAGACTTAGCACTAAACACGACAGGGCCAAATAAAGCGCCACACATGTACACGACCTCTAAACGGTCTCGCTCTGATAACCCGTTTCTAAGATTTCCACTAGCAGATCTACGTGTTTATGTTTCAACAATAAACTTAGACGGACCTGGTGGACAACACGTCAGTGATGGGAACGAGAGGAAGAGATGGTAAGTAAGTAGAAACGAGAAAGATAGGTGCTAAGATGTTCACAATACAAGAGAGTATGGTGAACGAGGAGAAAGAAAAAGAAATAGAAGGGGGAGGGGTGGGCAGTGCTAATGGCACAACGACACAACGAGATAGATTCTTTCAAATCTAATGGACCGAAACCAGAATTTTAGTCCAACAATTTATTGGTGATTCTAATAAGTGGCCATATCAACAATTAAAAGAGGTCCGGGAAAGAGAGGGAAGAGAGAGAGAGAGAGAGAGAGAGAGAGAGAGAGAGAGAGAGAGAGAGAGAAAGTAGAGACAAACAGACCAAAGAGTTGGGGGAATAGTACTAAGTAGAGGGGGGAGACAGATAGAAAGAGACAGAAAGACAAGCAGAATAAAAGACAACTCATAAGAGGATGACCAGGGCTTAGAGAAAAAAAACAAGACTGTTGAAAGAGACGCCAATATATGTTCATTGTGTACCGCACTTGTCTACACAACGACAGAGTAACATACATAATTATGCTCAAAGAGTGCTCAATCGTGTGTCAAAATCTATACATCAATAAAGTAACCGTTACCAACCAAAACGGTATGGCAGTTTAATGGACCAATGAATAAAAAGAACAATATACATAATACAAGCTACTGATATAGCGTAGTCATATACAATTGTATATATGATGTTACTGAGATAGCGTAGTCATATACAATTGTATATTGAACCTTACTGCTATAGGGTTGTCCTGTCAATCTGTATTTTAATCTTACTGGTTTAGGGTTGACATGTAATTCGGTATTGAATCTTGCTGATATAGGGCTGTCCTGTCAATCTGTATTTTAATGTTACTGGTATAGGGTTGGCATAGAATTCGGTATTGAATCTTACCGATATGGGGTTGGCATGTAAATCTTTACATTGAATCTTACTGATATAGGGTTGTCATATAACATGGTGTTTTAATCTAACTGGTATAGGATTGGCATGTAAATCCTTATATTAAATCTTAATGATATAGTGTTCTCCTGTGAAGCTTTAAATTAAATCTTACTGATAGAGGGTTGTCATATAAACCGATATTGAATCGAATGATAGGTGATTTGAACATGGGAATAATCATGTAAAGTAAATAATGAACCTTGCTAATAAGATGTTTTAGCAAGGGAAGAATATAGTCTCATAAATCACTTTATACCTTACTTTACTGGTTACCTAGCCCCACATGCCGTGGAGACACAATAAATGCCAGACTAATTTCAGCAAAACTATATAACTGAATACATTATAAGCATGTCATATTGAAGTATTGAACAAACTCGATCTAACCGCTAGGCCACTTTAACCAATGTCCGTACATGCGGGTCCGCATGCAGCTATGGTATGAGAGGATCAGCATGCAACTGGACTTTGAAAATATCCGGAAATTCAGGACACCATCAGTAAAATCCAGGGGCATAAAAATTTCAAACAAATAAACACAAGGAAAGAAAACAAAAATAGGAACAAATGAACAAGGGGAAAAATACAACAACGACAACAGAAATGTTGGTAATGGTGGTGGTGAAAATCCAATGGCATGCAAGACGAACATTGCATGCAATGTCCCCAGAATTAATGGTGAGGAAAACAAACAAGCTTTATTATCCTGCACCCACAAGCACAAAGTACGGGAAGTCCCAGAGAAATTCTAGACTAGGGGGTCATTGATAACTTGGGATCTGCTGTCTGGAATGAAAAATTAGTTCAATGCTTGCTACACCTTTAATTCCTTAGGTGTTAAGATGATAATGATACTTCTTCCCCCGTTTTAATTGCTTCACAAAGAGAGAGAGAGAGAGAGAGAGAGAGAGAGAGAGAGAGAGAGAGAGAGAGAGAGAGAGAGAGAAAGAGAGAGAGAGAAAGAAAGAGTTGTTGTTGAGTTGGTTTAACGTCCAACATCAGCACTTTAAAGGCTATATTGTGGACGGACCCCAAGACTGACGTCTGACAATTTTACGTGCTGCCACACACGAGACAGGGCGGGGATACCATGACTCCGAGAGAGAGAGAGAGAGAGAGAGAGAGAGAGAGAGATAGAGAGAGAGAGAGGAGAGAGAGAAAGAGAGAAACGGCGGAGGGAGGGAGAAAGAGAGAGGGAGAGATAGGAAGAAAGACAGACAGACAAAGGAGAGAGTAAACAAAAGAAGTTAAAACCAACATGAAAGCAACCAAACCAAGCTGGGCTGAGGCTGACTAGCTCTTCAACAGCACTACAACATCAAACAGGCACCAGCTAAAGCCAACATTCCACCAACACAACGTGTAGAAAATAATTCAACATGCTACAGGCACTTACACACTCTCCGCTGGCTGTTAAAAGAGAGAGCAAACAAACGATTGAAATGGGTAACATAGCAGTAGCATCACAAACTGTGCATTTGGTACAGTTATCAGCATTCATTTAAAGATTAGTGCGTCATAAAGGGATGTAAACTAACAGGAAGATTCTAAAGTCAAACCGTTCACTTTGCAAACATTTCTAAGGTCCCAATACATGTATAAGCATTTGGTAACCAATCAATAATTTAAATGCATGGATGAACCAGATATGGTGATAGATGCAATCCAAGGACTCATAGAAACTTGCTGGAGGGTGCATTACATGATTGTGCAATTTATGTAATTTGGCCATTGCTTATCTTATCTCTGTAAACATGGTCGAGATCTGAGGCAATCAAAGAGTCTATTATAAATTTTATGAATCTTGTGGTGTGCTAAGATTACTTCATCAAGTTTCAAACAGATCATATTTAGCTTTTGGCAGCATCACTTTCCTATTTTGTTTATAAACAAAACATATTACATTTCAGGAAAATATATAAACTATTTTAAGTAAAAAAAAAAATTATTACCATTTAAATCCAACGTAAAGTTTCAAGGTTGCTTGATGATTATATGAAACACAATCACTAGACGTCCAGGGGAAATAATTCAGCTAATGGAGATAAGACTCATTGTTTGCGTAACTTATCTCACATATTAATTGGCATTGAGTAAAATCATCGACATAATTATTACAATAAATCAAAAGAATTAAACCTCATCTACACAAAGGATTTTTTACTCCCTCCGAAAAATTGAATCTGCAAGGAACCTTTGAATAAGAAGTCTAAACTCATGAAGAAAACTTTTTGAACAAATATTTTTTTTTAATAATTCAAAAGTAATCGATAATACTTCTAGCTAATGGCAATCTTCTTGAGATATGTTTATATGTACAGTTGCAAACCCTGATATTCATAATAGATGGTTTTAACTTTTGAAATGACTACAGATAGATCGTTCTTTAGGACTCTATCTGCCAAGAGAAGAAATCAAACTAATTTAACTTATAAATATGAAAAGAAATTTAATCTTGTGGGTAGAAAGAAGCATCTACACAATCCCATAGAACAACCATTTTCTATTCCCCACTGAGGAAAGGATTTTCCATTGCTCAATTTACATGGATCAGAGAAAAAAAAAAGTTCTAAAGTTATTGAAGATCAAATCATATGAAGATAAAGCGTGTTGATAAACAACATGTAACCATTTCCTGAGATCATGAAAACTCAAAACTCCGATGGAAATTATAATAGATAGAGCAAAGCAGATCTGAAATGACGACATGCCCATGCCTCTTACAATTTACCGCCCCAAAAATTTGCAATGACAATGATTTGAAGCAAAATTATTTAACAGCTCTATTTGTACATTCTTATAATGTCAGATTGAGTTTTGATTTTCATACAGATATAAAACTTGTAAATCTTATAAATAACCTACACTATCATTATTTCATTCAAAAAAAATATTTGACTTGATTGTGGGTTATGGGAGGTAAGTCAGTAAAAACAGTATTTTCCTCATTCAAAACCAAAATTTTAAACATTAGTGTACAGGCTTTTTCAAAGAAACAAGATTTTTTTATATCAAGAGCAAAGCAAAATAGAAGATTTTTTCTCACAAAAAATACCACAGAACTTAAAAAACAAAAACAAATTTTCCTATGGATTTTGAAGAAAGGAGAATGAACTGATGAAAAAAAAAAGATCTTACCTGCACTGACAGCACTCCAGCCTGGCTGCTCAACAAGTTATTGATTGTGCTGGCTGCATTTGAGTCCTTCAGGGCGTTGATTTTTATGTACGTTTTTCTTCGCATCGACATGATTGCCACATCTATAGATGAGTATGCTGCTTCAATGTATCTGAGTCACACACGTAAGAAACCTGTAAGAAAATTAATAGTTTTTTTCTTTAAAAAAAAAAACAAACACAAATGACATGTTTTTTTGAATGTGAGTTGTTGGTTGTTGTTTGTTTAAGTCCAACTTTAGCATCAAGGCTATAAAATTTCGGACTAACATCTGACAATTGTACTTGTTGCCACTCAGAAACAATGCAGGGATACAAGGACTACAGTCTCAACAGGTCACATTTTGATGAACTGATTCAACTAATATTGTTCAAAATCAAACAAATGAATTTTGAATCAGGAACCTTCCGTTTGGGACACCAATGACCAATGCTCTTCCACTTTTACCACTTTTTTGGGTACACACTTTAGCTACAATGAAAGTAAAAAATGTTTCTAAGGCGCTGAAATTTTTAGTTTATATTTCAAGATGACTAAAACCCTTGAGACGTTTCTTATAAAAATATTTATGTAATTTGATTTTTTTTTTTTTTTATAATGGAAACGAAAGTTTTCTTGAAATAATTATCTAGACACTGAAAGCATGGATGAAACAAAATAAGGAAAATCCAGGGCTCAACCACACATTTCAACAATAAATTTAATACAATGTAACAATCACTGTTATCAACTACCAAAGAGTTGCATACGTTTAAGATTTTAACAGTTTAACAGTTTTAAATTACATTTTGAACGTAACCAGTAACCAATACCATTAAATATAGACAAAATTGTACATTTAACTGATCTTGTAGTTGTAATTACAAATACTTAACATTTTGTTGAAAGGTTATTTCATTTCAAAGCAGATCTACTATATATAATACAAAAGACGGACCATCTTAATTCTCTATAGTAATTAGAGTTTGTAGGTTTTTCACATTGTTTGCATAAATCTGATTTAAACCTAAATGCTACATCTAGAATCTTTACTCAATTAGTCAATTTCGACATGAAATTAAATAAAACATTTTGATTGGAATGTACCCAGATTTAGTATGGATAACATTTTAAAAACAAGTGTCTAGCTCTGGGTGCAATGAAAATGGAGATTCAGGCCCCCGACTTGCCATTTATAAATTTATAAATTTGGATGCTATTGTGGGCCAGGGCATCTAAATGTATACACTTAGAATCTTTGTACTAAGTACCAAACATTATAGCAATTATCTCCCTCATGGTATTTTCAGTGCCTCGTTCTGGGCATTTTGTAAAAAAAAAAAAGGGGATCAGACAACTATGAAGTTATCAGATCTAGAGCTAGTATTTATATCAGATCCTAACTTAGTCTAGTAATGAGAAGATCTACTATGCTGAGTTAGGACAAGTTCAGTATCCACATCTCAGGCCTATAGAATTTCTAAAGACTAGAATGTTAAGCTAGGACTCAAAAGTACTAATGCTGCTTTAGCTTATATATGACACATCATATATATATATATATATATATCCTCCCTTTTATCATATCTTACAAATCATATTTGACAATTTGTAAGTTTGTACACTCAAGTTGTAAACAGACTTATCTTTCCTGGAGTTTCTAGATCCTACAACCTAAAGATCTAGATCTAGACTTTTAAAATCTAGACCTAGATGGTCTTAGATCTTCTTTCTAGCTTTGAAAGACGCATCAAGCGTAGCACTTTAAGTAGATCTAGATCTATAGATAAAAAGTGTTTATATAAAATGTATTTCTAAACATTGTCTCCAACTTTTGCTAACACATATACTAGATCTAGATCTAATCTAGATAATTATAGATTCTAGATCATGGCTCTAGTGTAGAAGAAAGCAAAGCTCTGTCCTAATCCTAGTTTGTTTGTTTTTTTTATGTATCTTAGATAGGCCTAGATTTTCTTTGCTAAGTCAATGAGCCAATTATTGGCCCAATAACATCTACTCTAGATCTAGAGACTTTCTAAATTCGTTAATTCAAGGTCCGATATTTAAATGTAAAGAGAAATCTACAACTCTAGATAGAGAGATGTTACCTTGCAAGTTGTCTAATGTCTGGGTCTAGACATAGATCTAGAAGTAGAATCTAAGAATGTACGTGTAGATCTAGATCTACAATAAAAGAACAATACAGCAATAGATAGAATCTAGACAAGCTATTGTTGATCCTGCAACATTAACTTCGATTAAGCCTAGATCTAGATTAGATTAAACTTTACATGTGACTTTACAGGTAGATAATCTAAATTTTTACGGGGCCTTAGATCTCGACCTCTGTATCAAGACTATGTTAAATCTATAATGAAAGACGGACCATCTTAATTCTCGATAGTAATTAGAGTTTGTAAGTTTTTCACATTGTTTGCATAAATCTCATTTAAACCTAAAGGCTACATCTAGAATCTTTACTCAATTAGTCAATTTTGACATGAAATTAAATAAAACATTTTGATTGGAATGTACCCAGATTTAGGATGGATAATATTAAACAAATGTCTAGCTCTGGGTACAAAGAAAAAGGAGATTTAGGCACCCGACTTGCCATTTATAAATTTATAAATTTGGATGCTATTGTGGGTCAGGGCATCTAAATACACTAATCTTTGTACTAAGTACCGCACATTATAGCAATTATCTCCCTCATATTTTTAGTGCCTCTTTCTAGGCATTTTGTCAAAAAAAAGGGATCAGACAACTATGAAGTTATCAGGCTTAGAGCTGGTATAATCAGATCCTAACTTAGTCTAGTATTGAGAAGGTCTACTATATGCTGAGTTGGGACAAGTTCAGTATCCATATAGGCCTATAGAATTTCTAAAGACTAGAATGTTAAGCTAGGACTCAAAAGTACAATGCTGCTTTAGCTTGTATGACACATCATATATCCTCCCTATTTTCATATCTTACAAATCATTTGTAAGTTTGTACACTTAAGTTGTAAACAGACTCATGTTTATATTTATATATAAATCTTTCCTGGAGTTTCTAGATCCTACTTGTAACCTAAAGATCTAGATCTAGATCTAGACCTAGATGGTCTTAGATCTTCTTTCTAGCTTTTAAAGACGTATCAAGCGTAGCAATTTAAGTAGATCTAGATCTATAAAAAGTGTTTTATAAATGTATAATTTCTAAACATTGTCTCCAACTTTTGCTAACAGTAACATATAGATCTAATCTAGATAACTATAGATTCTAGATCGTGGCTCTAGTGTAGAAGAAAGCAAAGCTCTGTCCTAATCCTAGTTTGCTGTTTTTTTAATGTATCTTAGATAGGCCTAGATTTTCTTTGCTAAGTCAATGAGCCAATTATTGGCCCAATAACATTTGCTAGAATCTAGAGACTTTCTAAATGCATTAATCCAAGGTCTGATATTTAAATGAAGAGAAATCTAGAACTCTAGATAGAGAGATATTACCTTGCAAGTTGTTTAATGTCTGGGTCTAGATCTAGATTAGATCTAGAAGTAGAATGTACGTGTAGATCTACAACAAAAGAACAATGCAGCAATAGATCTAGACAAGCTATTGTTGATCCTGCAACATTAACTACGATTAAGCCTAGATCTAGATCTAGATCTAGATTAGATGAAACTTTACATGTGACTTTACAGGTAGATAATCTAAATTTTTACGGGGCCTTAGATCTCGACCTCTGTATCAAGACTATGTTAAATCTATAATGAATCAAGATGTCAGATGTTTTTAAGAAAGTTGATGTTTTCTCAGTTTCACTACAGTACCAGTCACTGTGCCAGTCTTTGCCATGGATTGTTGACAGTTGGCATATTTCTGCTCAGATTGCTGCTGATAAAGGTCAAAATTAATTTTGATAGGAAAGAAAAAAATAAATTATTTCAAAACATGGTGGTAATTTTTATTAAGTTAACTGTAATAGTTTTCCACTTAATGTGTGTTCCATAACGCTATTTAAAACCTGGAATCATCATCTCAATCAACAGTTTATTGCTTACAAAAATTAATTAATTTTAACTTTATTTTTTGTTTAGTCATCTCATAGAAAGTTCCGGGATCAGAAATTTTCCAAGGAATCAACTTTTCACACAACCAGTCATGGAAAAACGTACAAACTGGCGTCCGCCTGGGTTGATTACTCTTGGCGACGGTCTCCCTGATGGTGGTTGATGGGCCAAAGGAAGGGTATCCAGTGGACCTTCATGGGGCAGCTGAAGGACCATGACTTCGCAAACGACATAAGCCGTCAACAAGACGCACAAGAGAAGCTATAACGTGTTTCAGAAGAAGCCAAGAAGACGACATAAGCCGTCAACAAGACGCACAAGAGAAGCTATAACGTGTTTCAGAAGAAGCCAAGAAGACTGGACTCCAGATAAATATCGAAAACTGAGGCCATACGAATCTGACCCACTGCAGCTGCATCAGGAAATCATCAGAAAGGTTGACAAGTTTGTTTATATTGGCAGTGTTGTAAGTAAAGACAGGAGAACAGACGAGGACATCAGGTGCCGAATCAATAAGGCCTGATACGCTTTTATTACCCTAAGACCAATCTGGAGGTCTGCAGCCCTGTCGGTACGAAACAGGACCCGGATCTTCAATACCAATCTGAAGTCAGTCTTACTCTATGAATCAGAAACATGGCGCGTCACCAAGACCAACAGACATAAACTGCAATCATTCACCAACAGGTGCCTTAGAAACATTCTCAACGTTAGTTGGCCTGAAGTTATGCCGAACAAAGAACTGTGGGAGAGAACGAAGCAAACCCACATCGAGAAGGAGATCAGAAAACGCAAATTGGGCTGGATAGGCCAGACACTTCAAAAGCGTGTATCCAACATCACAAGGCAAGCCCTGGAGTGGAAGGTGGGGCGTCCGAAGCAGACTTGGCGGCAAAGCACCGATGCCCAGATAAAAGCCGCTGGTAATAGGCCTACATGGTCCGTATAGGATCCCCCAGGGGAACCTAGGAGACGTTAAACCCGGAGAGATGGGGAGAATTCTCTCCCTCCCTCTATAGAGAATCATGGGCCGAGCTAAACAGGACCATGTCATAACCAAATTCGGTGGAGGGGTTTGCTGCGGCCCTATGTTCCACAAGGAATCAAGAAGCTTAAACTAACTAAAGTAACCCCACCCCCAATTAATTACGACTTACTTTAAACAAACTGTTTTGCTTGAGAAGAAACAGAGAGACAGAATTATAATTGCAACTCTCTTATCTTGAAATAATTATTTCTAGACACTGAATTTCGTTACAACGTATTAGGTCTAAAATATTTTTTTTTTAACTCCGAGCGAAAAAATAAGACTACCAATCGTCACCCCAGTTGCACAATGAATGCCCTTTTTTCATTTCTAAATAACTAAATATTTAGAGTTCTGTAGAAAATGAGATAGGAGGTTCTACATTTTAAGGTGGCGCAATGTAGGGTCACGTTAAAATCAAACCATAGATTCTATCGTACGATGCTAGGTGTTAAAACTATAAGAAGGAAGCTTCTTTTGATGTCTTATTATTGTGCTTGATTCAGGTATGTTTTTTTTTCAGTAAAGCTTTGAACGACACCCTAAATATGATCTCATTTGTTATATTCAGCTGTGCTGATGTAGTGCGACTTTGAATCACGCGTTTTGTTTTTGTTTTATTTTAATTTGTTGTTTTAGTGAAGCGGTGAAATACATACCTAATATTGTCTCTTTGGTTTTATTCAAGTGTGTTGTTTTAGTAAAGCTTTAAAATGTAAGCCTTATTTTTTTTTTTATCTTATCATGAAAACAGAAGCAAACTCGACATTGAAACGACAGATCATTCAATCAATAACTAGATCAGGTGGATCTGTTTACAAAAACATTTAGATCTATAGACCTACTAAAGAAGTGGTTTTACGTGCCCTAAAGTCTTATCTTTTCGCGTATTTTCAAACACACATCACCGTGCATGCTGAAACGACCTTAGTAGCGCCATGATGCCCTTTAACCGACACTGCCACTCGTTATTTGTATTACTTTACGTTAAGCCACTCATGGGTGAAAAGCGCCCGGTGATCTATAAAGAGATATACATTATTGCAGGCGGTGGAAAATATCCATGTAATAAGTGAATCTATCTATCCATCTAGCTATCAATCCATTTACTAATCTGTTTATTTTTCTATATTCCGATCTATGATCATCTATCTCTGTTTCTCTGTACAATTAAAACTATTTTTTTATGTCGACCAAGGCTTATGACAGGGAATGTTTTTACTACCCTTGACATCCTTTCTGTCATTCTATCATTCTATGTTCTCTATAATTATATGCATCTTACTAAAGAGGGGAAAAGGAGGGCAAAAAGAAAAAGAAGAAAACAATAAAAAGAAGAACAGAAATAAAATTAGGTATCACAAGTGGAAATGCAGCAGGGGGGTGGGGGTGGGGGAGATTGAGAGTAGTAGTAGTCGTAGTAGTCGTAGTAGTAGTAGTAGTAGTAGTAGTAGTAGTAGTAGTAGTAGTAGTAGTAGTAGTAGTAGTAGTAGTAGCAGTAGTAGTAGTAGTAGTAGTAGTAGTAGTAGTAGTAGTAGTAGTAGTAGTAGTAGTAGTAGTAGTAGTAGTAGTAGTAGTAGTAGTAGTAGTAGTAGTAGTAGTAGTAGTAGTAGTAGTAGTAGTAGTAGTAGTAGTAGTAGTAGTAGTAGTAGTAGTAGTTGTTGTTTTTGTTGTTGTTGTTGTTGTTGTTGTTGTTGTGTTGTTGTAGGAGGAGGAGGAGGACAATCATTATGAAGTATTGACCCCTTAGCTTCTTATTGTCCCAGAAAAAGGTGACGCTGACATTGTACCTAACTCTTGACAAAGTCATGATTCTAATGAATATTATAGTGTGAATTACAAAAAAACTAGTACGCTTCGCTTATTACACTAACTTAGCCTTGAAATCTGCTGGTAATGTGAGATGCCCCATTGGCGCCCCTCACACTTGTATAAGCTGTGGAATGTCTAGTACGTTCGTAATTCGCGCTTGGTTAACACAATACGTTATGGGCTTATTGGGTCCTAATTGCCCTGGACGCCAACGTGTCTTTGTAGGGTTAAGGGGCTGGTCCATTCTCCAAGAAAGCTAGGAAGAATTGTGGATTAACCTTTTGATCCCTTAGGCAAAATGTGCCTGGAGCAGGCGGGGCCGATCGCTATTTGTTAATCTCCAAACTGGACCAACGATATGGCATCGAGAACTTGAAACCTGGCCCGTTCAGACAAAAAATATTTGTATATGTCAACCAAAGCTGTATAGATGGAACGCCTGGATTCTTCACCCATGAACTGTTAGTCTATTTTATTCTTTATAAGTTAGATAGCTTGAGAAGAGAAACGTATTTTGGTAACTGGAAGATTGCGCCATATTTTTGCTTGGGCCCAGAAACCTCTTCAAAAATGTATAGTCTGAAAGCGGGCTCAATGAAGCGTGCGGTTCTTAGAGGACAAAAAAAAGAAAAGAATAAAGTAATCTCGCATGTATTGAATAGACCCTGTTTATTGAAGGCGTATTTTGATTCTGCTCTGGTCTAAATGCCCAGTGAAGCAAGTCTAAGTCTTGCAAACACTCAGGAAAAAAACAAGACGTTTTTTCACCTGCAGCCGATTTTTGTTTATTTCATAATTGCAGGATTTCACGACCCACAGAAGTTATATCTAGACAGAGACAAGGTAAGGTTCTTGTAGGAACATTTGTTTTTACAGTTGGGTTATCTTGTGACACTTATTTGATCGATTTATATTACTTTATAGTTACCTAGAGGAGCCATATCTGGCAGTCAATGTAAGTTTTTTTCAGTCAAAACTGTTTATAGTTGAGAGCCTATTTCTTGTGACACCCATTTGAGATATTTTCATTATTTTTAAGTTACGTGAAGAATACACACCCTATACAGTGACAAGGTACGTTTCTTGTAAGCAACATTGCTCTGGTGACAACAATAATTATTTGATCGGTTTTCATTATTTTATAGTTACCCAGAGAAGTCTTGTCTACACCAGGTAAGGTTGTTTTAAACAACATCGTTTATAGTTGATATCTCTTGGGATATTTATTTGAGCGATTTTCATCACTTTCTTAGTTACTTAGAGGAGCTATATTATCTAGAGGGAGATAAGGTAAGGTTTTTCGGGGGCAACATAGTTTGTATTTGATATATCCAAACTTGTGACACTTATTTGAGCGATTTTCATTATCCTATAGTTAGCTATAGGAGCCATATCTAGACAGAAACAAGGAAAGTTTCTCTGAGGCAACATTGTTTATAGTTGAATTTTCCAAACTTGTGAAACTTATTTGAGTGATTTTCATCATTTTATTGTTACCTCATGTGAACCAAAACAGTATGAAAGAGTAAATAATTTGGAGTGGAGACATACGCGGTTTTTTCATATTTAAAACCATGCAGCTAAGTTATAGTTTACTTTAGTGTTAATACATTAAATATTGTTTATCCAAATCTCCTGTACTTTATAGATAGGCATAAGATGTATCATTTATACTAAGATAAAAGGTACAACGAAATAAACTTGATTGTGCGAAGCATTCTTAGCGTATTTAGGCCTACCCGTCACTGATTGAAGTACAACAATCAATGTATAGCTATCTTTCTACACATTGGTTTGTTGATAAGAAGTTTGATTAAAAGAAGTTTTATTTTTAACTTGATATTTACGGGGCCTATTGTCCCCAGATCTAGCTGTTATCACATAAGGACACAATTCGTTCTGAACCCTACTACTACAATGCAGCTCTGTAACTGTGTCTCTTTAAAGTTACGTCGTGATTCGTAATAATATTACATCACGTATTAATATATCGAAGCCACCGAGTCATCCAAACCAGGTGGAAGAGCAACAATCATTTAAAGTGAAATCATTAATTTTAGAACCTATAATAAAGTCAGTTCCACAACTTATTCTCTCTCTTTTTTCCTCCCTCCCTCACTCGCTCTCCGTTTCCCTCTCTCTATTTCTCTCTCTCCCTCCCTCTCTCTCTCTCTCTCTCTCTCTCTCTCTCTATCTCTCTCTCTCCATTTCACCCTTTCCATTTCTCTCGACATATCTATTTTATCTCTCAACCTATTTACAATATATCTATTTTTATCCATCTCTTTATTTTCTTCTTTCTGTATTTTCTACCTCTGCTCTCTCTGTCTCCACCTCTCTCTCAAGATATGTAATTAATCCCTTCCCATATATCTACCAACTCTTCTATCTGTCTACATCACTCTCAAGATGTAATTGGTCTCTTTCCTTATCTCTAATAAAAATTATATCTCTTTTTTATTATTTTTTTATCTCCCCTTCCCTCTTACATCAATACGCTTCACCTAAAGAGCACACGGCGCCACTGGTACGGGGAGCTAGCATCATTCGTGCTTACTTTAGTTTTTTAATGAAACTAAGGCGGTTGACCAACCAATTAAATGTGATGTTGTTGTTGTTGTTGTTGTTGTTTTTTGTTTTTTTTTTTTTGTTTTTTTTTTGCAATTGAGTGTTGTTACTAAGATTTAAAGAAGGAAGCTATCGCCTCAATTATCCCGATCCACATTTTCGCTTAACCCTCCACATGAAACCTCTCCCTTTTTCCTATTGCCTGGTAGCTAGCACCATGCCGCCCACCGTCCACATTCGACTGGACGGTCCAGGGGCGTGCAACGGCTCGACCATCACAGGTAGGCCCACAAACGGACCGTGCATTATCTCTGTCCGGCTAGCCAACTTGACCCTGGGCCTGGGAGGAGATGAAGGCGGGGCTGGACTGACCAGCGCCCAACAGGACGGTCAAGGGGCGATGCAGTTCATCATAGCGGTGCTTCTTGTATACTCGCTCATGGGAACGGCGGGGATGCTCATTCTGAGGATTCGGCGCTCCGCCACCAAGGCACACAATAACAAGTGGGTCTTCACAGAACATTATTTTGTTTTTATTTGGTTAGATTAACATTCTCTAGGTTTCATGAAAAACACAATACATTATAAATTATGGATGTGGGGAAAACAGTGAAGGTTCGAACCGAGTATGGTACCTCCTATCCGATGTTCTACCCCAGGACCACCGTGCCCCCGAGAGAAAGAGAGGGAGAGAGAGAGAGAGAGAGAGAGAGAGAGAGAGAGAGAGAGAGAGAGAGAGAGAGAGAGAGAGAGAGAGAGAGAGAGAGAGAGAAGAGAGAGAGAGAGAGAGAGAGAGAGAGAGAGAGAGAGAGAAAGAAAAGGGTTTGGGGACTTCTCTAATGAAAATTTAAGACTGAAACTTTGTGCTTTTTTCTGTTTTCTATGATCTATAGCGCTCATAGCTGGAAAAAAACCCAAACGTGCCCTTGCTTTCTGTGGCTTTTCACATCCTTTTTTGCGGGTTTAAAAAAAAGCACCTTCTCTGGTTGCACATTGCAAGCAATAATAAAGTTTCGTCTATCCTGTCGCTGAGCGGATGCAGAGGAAAAATTAGACCAAGGCTCTTAAAAATGCTTTCTAACGAGACAAAGACGAATTATTAAGTGCAGGATGACACCGCAAAATAAATATACATTGATCCAAGACATGTGACATGCGTTGTTGTTATCTTACAAAACCACTATCTATCCCATGAGAGAGAGAGAGAGAGAGAGAGAGAGAGAGAGAGAGGGGTTATGGACTTCTCTAATCGAAATTTAAGACTGAAACTTGGTGCTTTTCTTTGTTTTCTATGATCTATAGCGCCCATGGCTGAAAAACCCAAACCTGCCCTTGCTTTCTGTAGCTTTTCACATCCTTTTTTCGGGGTGTAAAAAATCAGCACCTTCTCTGTTTGCACATTGCAAGCAATAATAAAGTTCCGTCTATCCTGTCGCTGAGCGGATGCAGAGGAAAAGGTAGACCAAGGCTCTTAAAAAGGCTCTCTAACCAGACAAAGACGAATATTAGGTGCAGGATGACACAGCAAAATAAATATACATTGACCCAAGACATGTGACATGCGTTGTTGTTATCTTAAGGCTCCACTCGAAATAGTATTTATTTTCTTGGTGTCCTGTGTCTATCGGCGTTATCCAGCGACAGTGTCGACCTGCAGAGTGGGGCATCATAAGTCTCAAGGGAGACTACGCCGCAATCGCAATCATTGTTAAAGATTATGGGAAGACAATCACATAATACTATAGAACTACTGCACATACATTTCTATAAAGCTGAAGCTGATTGGAGCACCGTAGAATTCAGAAGGCTTCAATGTTAATCACACACTTTTCTGCAATTTAGCAGTGCATGTATTGGCGAATTGTGAACTCAAGCTTTTGGGATTATGTGTGAGAGACTTTTAACTTTTTTCTTTAGTGGATATAAATATCATGATAGAGAAATTATAGGATCTCCCAGGGAAACCTAGGAGACGTTAAATCCAGATAGAGGATTAAACAACAATTTTTCTAGTTCAAAATGTTCAGAACAACACAAATTCCATCATGATAATTTCACAATGCATGCAGCCTACATGTGAAGTATTTTGTCGAGACAAGATAGACCTTGCGAACTACACAACGATCATGGATGGCATAAGCACGCCCCTTAGGCATTGGTTCCGTCAGTCGAGGATAGAGCTATGATTGGGCTATAGTGCATTAGTGGAGATTCCCTTAAGCTAACGAGACTGCCAAAAGANTTCGTTCTATCATACGACCATGTTCGAGCACAGTGATGTGAGTAGTGTTAGTCGAGTCTTATGGCCCTATTAGACCTTCAGACGCGGTCGTATGCAGGTTGTATGTGAACCGCCGACATACATCCGACTGAATTTTGTCATTCGGTCCACAGTATGCATACGGTGTGCATACGACTGGATTAGCTATTACATGTCACGACAAAAGGTGTGCCGACGGATGAAGATCACGCTATCTTATTAAAATTTACTACTAGATATAGAGCTACGTGTGTAATAATGGATGACACAGAACTTCTCGATACCTTGGCCATTTTTGTAATTTTGAAAGATGCAAAGAGTTGAGTTGAGTTGGTTTTAACGTCCAACATCAGCACTATATAGGCTATATTGTGGACGAGCCCCAAGACAGACGTCTAACAATTTTATGTGCTGCCACACACGAGACAGGGCGGGGATACCATGACTCCTGTCTCAGCCGGTCACATTATACTGACACCAACCCAACCAGTAGGGAACGCAACCGCCAGGATTCGAACTCGAGACCTTTTGCGTCGAAAGCCGATAATCTACCCCTGGACCACCGCGCCCCAAAAGATGCAAAGATGCAAAGATGCAAAGAAGAAGAAGAAAAAGAAGAAGAAGAAGAAGAAGAAGAAGAAGAAGAAGAAGAAGAAGAAGAAGAAGAAGAAGAAGAAGAAGAAGAAGAAGAAGAAGAAGAAGAAGAAGAAGAAGAAGAAGAAGAAGAAGAAGAAGAAGAAGAAGAAGAAGAAGAAGAAGAAGAAGAAGAAGAAAAAGAAGAAGAAAATCGAGTCCAAAGACTGGTTGTTAAAAATAAATTATTTCTCTCATGTGAATCTTTTAGAAGAGATAAGAACCTACCCAGAGGACTTCAACAACTTCATGAGAATAGATGAAGAAACCTCTTTACATTTATTGTCTCTGGTGTCGCCATTGATAGCTAAACAATAAACAGTAAATTTATTTTCCACAAGCACTCCATTGAGCGATAGACTTCAATAAACTGAATTGTTGCGTCTTTAGTCCATGAAGCCATCTTTGATAATTGATTTTAAAAACTGACTTTAAAGTGGGTGTAGATTTAAAACTGTCCTGTTTTCTACTATCCTGTAATAACAATACTGTTACTTCATCCGCTAGCTCTAGTGTGAACTGTGAAGAAGAAATGCAACATTGTGTGCATTCTACTCTTATGTTATTGAAGTAGGTCATGTGAAAGGTGAACAGAAGAGAGGGAGGGAGAGAGAAGAGGGAGGGGGGGTGGATTTTATATTTTGTTGTGATTAAAATCAAAATACTTTAATTAATAAAGTCACTCGCGAGTTATTTTACTTATTTTTGTACGCTGATTTCAATTCTGTTATTAGTTTTGTCACTACAAAAACTGCCCCAGTCAGCAATCTTGACAGCAGGCGCCGACCTGTCTGGCGTGAGCACACCTTGTAACCTAGGAGACGTTAAACCTGGATAGACGACAATTATTGTCATAAGCAAGACTAAAGAAACACATTTTCTTGTTCAAAATGTTCAGAACAACACAAATTCCATCATGATGATTTCCCAATGCCAGCAGCCTACATGAACAGTACTTTGACGAGACAAGAGAGACATTGCGATCTACACAACGATAATGGATGACATAATCATGCCCCTATATTAATTGGTTCCGTAAGTCGAGGATAGAGCTATGATTGTACGACAGTGGAGATTCCCTTAACTATCGTCTTCGTTTAACTATGGACCCCGTTAATGCCAGGCCTCTAAACAAAAGATAAACCGTCAAAACTGGCAATGTTTTGAAAATAAGGAAAAAACTGCTCTTTTGTGCTTCCTAAAGCGTATGATATATATGGAGAGGGATGCAGCAACTGTGATTCGAGCCTCTACCCTTCTCGTCAGTTCAGAGAGCACTACCGACTACGCTACATGCTGCGCTCTTCACTAGTTTGGTTGAGTTAATTGCTTTACATCCAACGTCAGCACTATTATTGGCTTTATTGTGAACCGTTCCCAAGACTAACATATGACAATTTTACGTTTCCTGCACGAGAGTGCTGATAAAACTAAGAGGTGTACAAATTGCGTCGGCAACTCATTATATTAAACGAATATTGGGTTGTTGTTTTTTTTAGTAAAAATATTTCTATGGTGCAATACTTACTGTTTTTTGTATTACAAAATCAATACCACAAAAACGAAAAACAAACAACACACACCTATATGCAATAAAAACCCTTTCTATAAAGAATACCCAAATACAATAACACCAACGTATTTTTATTTATTTCGGGATAATAGGTTTGGTTTTACAAACATACATTTTGCGAACACTATCAGAAATTACTTTATCTATTAATTACGCCTAACTTGTATGTCCATTATCCCCAGGACCCTGGCGGCCAAGGAGGCGAACCTTTATCTCAAGTACCGGGACAAAATCGACGCCGACTGCCACCGAGCCAGGCTGGTCAGGGAGACCAACAAGTACGCTCAGTATTATCATGTCAAAAGAGTACAGTAAATCGAGGGTTTTCAAGTTTTATCCTTGCAAAATAAAAATGCACAGTATATGATTATATATACTTTAACACTTGTACTAGACTCTGAATACATGATTTTTTTGTGTGCATGAAATGATCCTTATAATAATTGATCCTCAGTTCTTCTTTCGCTTTGTTAGTTTCGAATTGACATGTTGATATTCGAATGTATTAATCTGGAATTAAGTCAAATCCCTACTCACACGTTATGGTTTAAATGTAAATTATGCACAGTGTACACTATCATTGTTACCTAAGACATTCTCTATGAAGTTCCATCTTTTCTTGTTTCTTTCGCAGAGTCTTGAACCACATCCAGGCATTAGAACGCCAAAAGAGCCTCACAGAAAGCGTAGCCCCTACAAGTTACGCTGAAGAGGAGGGGCAATTATCTCCCTTTCTCCCCTCAGAATCCAAGCAGCAATCTAAGGACCCTGGACAAATACACACTTCTTCACTTACATCTACGCAAAACAAGGCTTTTCAGCGTGGTACTGCAGATATCATGACAATTCCCTCGTTAGACCAACCGTCCAGTGTTTTCCAGCATCCGTTGAGCTTTGCCTCCACAACGGTTCCTACAGGCGGTTGGCGTGACCCAGATCTGGAATTGTCACGGTTTGTCCCACCGGCTTCATTGTCTATCAAATCAGAATCAGCACCTCCTCTTGGTGTGGACCTCCCCTCAGTGACTAATAGAAATACAAGCCTCGATTTGGCGCATCGCCATGACCTAGCCACGCCTACCAACCTCGATTTGGCGCATCGCCATGTTTTACCCACGCTCACCAACCTCGATCTGGCGCATCGCCATGTCCTAGCCACGCCTACTACCATAACCTCGTCACTTGCCACGCCAACAAGCTCTGTAACGGAAACAATAATCGAAGAAGACGTATAATGTGCTGCCTCCGATATCTAGTTGGACGAGGCAAAACATAAACACTTAAAAATAAAGGAAATATCCTACGAAACAAAACGTTTACATCGTGCTTAAGTACGAGCGTCCACTGCAAAGAGCTCTTCAATTTGAGAAGCTTATAAATTAAATCACTGGCTGGATGGAATACTCTACTCAGAAATTTTAGCTCAATGGAAACTCTGATAATAGAAATGCGTGTTGGGTTTTATGTTAAAACCCATAATATTTTCTAGTATGTATATAGTTGGAGAGAAATAGAGAGTGTGTGAGATAGAGAGAGTGAGAGAAAGAGAAACAGAGAGAGAGAGAGAGAGAGAGAGAGAGAGAGCGTGAGAGAAAGAGACAAACAGACAGACAGACAGACAGACAGACAGACAGACAGACAGATAGACAGAGAGAAAGAGAAGCCACAGCGATGATAATAATTTAAAGACATACATGAGGAAAATGAAATTGTCTGAAATACAATGCATTGTCTTTAAAAACGATTACACTTTATAGAAGTTTCCAACGTTATTCCCTCTAAGTATCGTTAATTCGAAAAAATAGTGCCCTGAAATGTCTCTCTATGTTAACAGATTACACTGCAACTACGTAACTCATCGAAACACACCTACCCGATTATTCAGGCTTCGATAATAAACACTGGACGCAGCAGAAGATGGTCTTCCTTGGTCCATTTTCGACGATTTATTTTTTTACCGATGACGTTTTTACTGTGTAACTGGCTTTCTTTTGTTTTCTTTTTATTGATTTTTTTAAATGAGATAATATTTCTGATATGTAGTTGCTTGATAAACCTTTTTAACCTTGCCATAAGTTGACCTGTATTTTAACTTTGTTGGCCATTATTTCATGTTTAAAGAAAAGATCTGTCCAATTATTCGCCTACAGTAATTTTGTTACCTTGAGGCTATAATGACTCTTGTTATACCTGTATCTTCGGTTATGTTTACTGAAAATCCTACTTATATCTGATGATAAAATAAAACTGCAATTTACTCTGCTTTTTTGTTTCGAGAACTTCAATATATTCAAAACGTTCAAATTGATAACAATAATAATTACGTGTAAATCATTATATTTATATTAAAACAACAGTAACGACTACCACTACTACTACTAATACTGTAACTAGTACTACTACTACTACTACTACTACTACTACTACTACTACTACTACTACTACTACTACTACTATGATACAGAAAAGCAGTCCAACAACTATAGAGGCTTTAACAGACGGAGCTAGACCTAGGGACCAAATAATGATGCTAGCGACTGAGGGAATAAGGTGAAAATAGGTTAGAAGGGACAGCCACAAACCTAGGTCTAGCTGAGACCAACAGATAAGACAAGTAGACAAAGACACATTTTTAGACTGATGACATGGACGGGGATCGAACCCGCACCTTCTACTCGGCACCCATCGCCTTGCCAAGGCGAAGACCAGTGGGCTTAACCACTCTGCCATCGGCTTTCACAAAAATGAAAGCTCCTGTCAGAGGGCTTTACACACGGCTTGCCTTGACTGAGAAATCGTACTTTGCTGAGTAAGACCTGTCCAAGTTTTTATTACAGAACGTGAACAAACAATAAAAATAATAATGATCTAAGTGGCCTTAAACATTAAAGTTAATTTTAATTCAAATAATGTTTCGCCAGTTACCCCCCTTTGACTATTCTAGAAATGAGAGTAATGAGTCAGAAGAATAATTATCTTGCCTCAGGGAACCTAGAGACGCTAACAAAGTGGGGACACATGTTTTAGTTTGTTTGTTTGTTGTGGTTTTTTTGCTTGTAGTCCATGGTCACCACTTTATTGGCACCATTGCGGATTGTCCCAAGAACAAAGTCTGGCGATACAAAATGCTGCTATACAGACTCATGTCTGAGGCGACCATATTTGAAATGACACCGACCAACAGGTGTTGTTTTTTGTGATTTGATTCTAAGTTATCCTAGATTTGTCCAATTTCTCGGTTATCTACTTTCCTTTTGTTCCAATGTTGTATGGATATTTACACTCCATGTTACTTTTAAAATTAGGAGTACACTGTGCGGAGTTATATAAGAAACCGACGGAGCTTTTACTGCACATGGAACGTATTTAAAAACTACAGCTTTATAACCTTTCAAGTTATATCCATATTTTATACTTTTTGGTAGCAACTTACACATTACTTTCCTTCCACTAAATGCTTACATGCCCTTAAATATTCATCATCATAATCATGTAGTGCCGTGATGGTTGGCGTTAGCTACCATGTCCCTTCACATCTCTCTGTCCTCGAATTTTACAACCAAGTCGATGCATTTGCTTCCACTGATCCATCTTATTACTATCTTAGTCCGTTCGAGATCTTTAGTCTCTGTCTTCCTCTCGCTTTCTTTCCTTTTATTTTACCAGTTGTAATAGCGTATTCTGAACATTAAAAACTACGGTTCCATTAAATATCAATTCAATTCATATTTCGCCACTTCTCTCACTACATATCTTAAAGGAAATAAATCAAAATGTGATAACTCGTGGTAAAAAAACAAAAAAAAACAAAACAAAAAACAACAACAACAACAACACTAACAATACTTTGAAGTAATGGTGTTTTTATTTTTATACCAATGCAGTCTATAAACGCGGTTATGTACCTTGGTATTGTACTGATGTTGTATTGACACTACCTTCTTTAGTTGTCTCAGGGAATAAAATTAACTTCAACGAGAAGAAAAACTTCTAAATAAAGGGTATTTCAAAACCAAAGCGTTGTTACTCTGTAAGTTTTTTTTAAATGGTAATGCTTTTTTTAGTTCCCTTTACCTATTCTGTTTATATAACCAATGGATGCTTTAAACGCCAACGTTCGAATAAACTTCGACACAAATCATATTTAGCCAGCTATCACACTGCAACTTTGACTTTAGAAAAACAAATCAATAACTAACTAGAATAAGAAAACAAGAGTTTGTCATAATTATTTGTAAATACCGATTATGTGTATATCGTTTTTATCACGATGTTGTACTGACACTGCCCGACATTTTTACAGTCTTAAAGCATAAGGTTTAGTATCAATAACCCAGATTGTACTGCTTTTTCAAGTTATGAATTTCCAAATTTTTCTCTTTATCATTCCAATTTTTTCCCTTTATCATTATGTTATCATTATAGTGTAAGAGAATAAAGTTTGGTGTCAATAGTGTTTTGAATGCTTTAAAAAGTATTTCAAAACCTTAGCTTTGAAATGACTATAATAGATCGCCGAAGGGAACTTATGAGAAATTAACCTCAGAGAGGGTCCGCTCTCTATCACCATAGAGAGATATTTACACATTGCGCTTCACCTTTTTATCTCTGTATTAGAAACTTAGATGCCATAAAACAATGAGATTTCAATTAAAATTGATTCATATTTTAAATAGAGACAGGAACTAGGCTCACTTAAAAGTGAAGGAATTCTTTAGGTATGTCCTGAGAAGAATGTATAGCGAATTGGCGCGGATCGTAGAGCCTTTGCCCCCCAATTGAAAGGTCACTGGTTAGAAACCTACGTTCTATCAAAATCTATTTTGTCAAAATTCGTCGTTTTCTGGTTGGATTGGTGATAGTATAAAAAGACTGGTTGAGAGAGGAACCATAGTAACCCCGCAATGTATCTGTGTGGCAGCACTTTAAATTGACAGAGTCTTGGGACCCGTCCACAATTTAGCCAGTGTTGTGTTGATGTAATACGCTAAGCAACCGACCAAGCTGACAATAATTAGTTTCCGGGTTCGTCAGGTTTGAACCTACAGTACTGCCTGATTTATGTTAAGCGATCGACCAATACAAACACTTAATTCTTTTTTAGCCTTTTTTGTTTTGTTTTTCGTGCTTTGTTTTGTTTCATTTGTTGTTGTTGTTGCTGTTGTTGTTGTTGTTATTGTTGTTGTTGTTGTTGTTGTTGTTGTTGTTATTATTGTTATTGTGGTTGTTGTTGTTGTTGTTGTTGTTGTTACTGTTGTTGGTGGTGGTTTGTTTTGTTGTTTTGTTTTTATGTGTGTAATTTTAGTTTCTTTTTCTCCTTTTTTGGGGGGTGGACCGCTTGTTGCTAGAAGAACAAAAAATAACAACAAAGTATTCAAAGTTAAAAAATAGCATAAAAACCGCTGAGGTTCTATCGTTTTATTTTACATAGTAAACAGATATAGCCATTGAATCAGACCGGTATTAAAAGAGTTTGATTCAAACTTTGTCCCTCCATAGTTATCAGTCTAACATTTGCTGGTAGACATGCATGTAATCAGTAAATAAGTACAATGACAACAAACTATAAAATATGTATATCAAAATTAATTCAAGATTGGTGAGTTTCATTCGATGCATACTTTCTTTTTTTTGACTGTGGCTGTCTCAGTCGCTGCCTCTGAGACCGTTTCTCTCGCTCTTGCTGTCTCTCTCTGTTTCTCTGTCTCTGTCTATATCTATCTACTCGTAACTAGATATCTTTATCAAACTCTATCTATCCATCTCTCTCCTATTGTCTTTTGCTCGCTATCCATGGTTCACCTCTCTCTCTCTCTCTCTCTCTCTCTCTCTCTCTCTCTCTCTCTCTCTCTCTCTCTCATTCTGTGCCTTTAACGTCTCTTCAGGGGTACTCCTGGTCGAATCTCAACACTCGAGCAGTGTACAAAGGTATATCAACTATGCCGTTTATATGCATGGAGTTGATGCTCCGCACTTTAATTTGAAATTCCAACTTTAAATTATTATCTGTTTCAAGCAACTTACATTCCAACCAAATAATTGCAACCTTTATACTTTCTAATTAAAACAATCTGAAATAAATGATGATTTAATTTATGTAAGTTCAGTTTATAAACATTTTCAACGGCGTTGAATTAGACTCATGCACAGGTTACAGTACATAGAAAATTAAGCTTAGATATTCAACATCCTGGTTTTATCGTACATCAACATGGCTTGGTTATGTACAGAAGATCACTGATGGGCGCCCACAAAGACATGTAGGCCTAAGGTTAACTAGCGTCTGGACGTCTTGCTCCAAGTTTCACCTTTGTCTTTAAGCGAGAAAGTGGCAGACATCAATTCAAACCGAAAGAATAGTTCGCTGACAACCGCAGTAGCTAGAGAGTGCGGTGAGGAAGGTAATCAAGAGAGGTGAGTAGAAGAGAAAGAGGTAGTTCAAAGAGTAGAGAACTCGAGGGAAAGAAGAGGCAACGGAAGAAGCACAAAACCTAAATGACATGTGCGACAACAACAATCGTCGTATATGATTCCTCAGAGGAACTTAATGCCGTTAAACCCATATAATTATCTTTCCGTCTCTTTCTCTCTCTCTCTCTCTCTCTCTCTCTCTCTCTCTCTCTCTCTCTCTCTCTCTCAGAGATAGCAACAGAAGCTGATGCTTGCGAGAACGGTGCTGTTAAGTTACACCCGTCGCTGCCTTGAACAAAACCAGTAAGACACAAATAACCCAGGGTGCAAACCATCCTCAATCGTCCACCGAACCGGAATGATGCCCATCGTGGGTTGTAAGTATATCGTTGTCGTAAGCTTACGACTCGTCTTAAGATATGCCAATAAAGAGGCTTACGACAAGTTCTAAGTTATAAGGATCATATACATACATGATTATTTACATATCTATATCATTTTCGTGGCACAGAGCTGCGTCTGCTGTGGGCTGAATTTGTATCTCTTGAGGAGTGTGTCGCCCGAGTCATGAAATCCCTGGAGGTCATCTTGTGCAAATAGTCCTTGATCTTGCTCTGGTTCGCCTCATACTTGGTGCGTTCCTGACGTAGAACGCTCGTTATGTTGTGTCTCAATGGCATTACTGGCTCCGCCTTGATCCGGTTAAAGTTCGTTTTCCTTGCCTGTTTTGACGGCTTCTTCGCTGATGCTGTGTTGTTTTTGGGTGCAGGATTTGGATCCGACGTGCTTGGATACTCATTGTCTAAATCTACTATACCAAGCTGTAAGTCCTCTGCGAATTGTAGATCTATGGTTTCCTCCTTCAAAGCCGAACTGTCGACGGATTTTGCGAGGTAGTCGATCTTGTTTTTATCCACATCTTCTTCTGTCTCCTGGGGTTCGATGAGGTTGAAATTAATGTCGGTTAGAGGAGGCATTTTCAAATTATCATCTAAAACATCGGTATGAGTCGCCTCTTCGTTGTCATGACATTCATCGTGAGAAGGTAAATCAGGAACGTTGAATTTTCCAACAGTGCCAGATCGGCGGAAACTTTCTTGTCTCTTTCTAACCAGGAGAGAACTTGATGAGTTGGATCTTTCAAGGCAGCTTGGCGTTCGTTCCGTTTCTGGTCGTTTTGTGAACGGGATCGTTTTGAACCCACCAGTGTCAGCCTCTTCGGTTGGTTTGTTGTTGAATATATCTGGAAGTTCTGTAGTCTGTCCTGACGTTATGGGTCGCTGGTGTGACCCAGGGTTTGTAAGGAGATCTACGGTGGACTCTATACAAGCTTGGGGTCGCTGCAGGGAAACAGTCAGCACGTCTGTGTTATGGTTACTGGTGATATCCGGAGTCTGACCGCCACCTAGTGGAGAAAGCCTGAGAACCGTGGCGCTGGTGCGGGGTCTATCCAACTGCCTGGAGTTCCTCATCCCTCTGGTGGGCGCGCGGGCACTGAGTGGGTAAGAGCGATGGACGGCGGAGTTTGCGCGGCTGTTGACGCTCGCCTCGTCCACGTAGCTGTAGGGGGCGTCAGGGAAGGTCCGCCTCGTGAACTGCTGGAGCTGGTTTAGCATGTTCACTGACCGGGGTACGCTGGACCGGCGCTCAGCCTCCTGGAGAAATCTGCCAGGGGAAAAGAATGGAATGGTTATAGTTCAAGATAATTTGCCGATTAACGTTCCAAAGCGTTACAATTTTCAAGTACGAATATGTGATCTGTTTAGCTTTGAAAGAAATATAATTGAAGTTGAAGTATGGCATAAGGAAGTTGTAGTTGAGTTGGTTTAATGTCCAATATCAGCAATATATAGGCTATATTGTGGACGGGCCACAAGACTAACATCTGACAATTTTATGTGCTGTCACACACGAGACAGGGCAGGGATACCATGCCATCTGTCTCTGCCAGTCACATTAGACTATGGCATAAGGAAAGTGAAATCAGTTATAAAGAATAACTGGTCGACTCGTGTTTAGGGCGACATTATTACGATGGATTTGACATTTCTCAGAAAAAGAGGGAAACAGATTTAGTTTTAAAGATAATTGCCAGGTTCTGTTTTAACCTTTTCACACCGCATCATTCAAGGCCTACTCCGTGTCTGCGCACCTTTTTGGGGAATTTTTTAAAAATTATTTATACAAGGTTGATTTGTTTAAAATAGAAAGTGGGCAATTCAATGAAAAGATGCGCTAGCATTAGTATTCGGCATGAAAGGAACAGGTATAACGACAATATTATGTGGTTTGTTTATCTTTGAATAGGAGTTGAAATATGCCATAAGAAATGGGGATACAAAATTAGTTAAGTTAATGATCCACTATGGTTCTAAGGCGATATTACTATGGGGTTTGTTTAGCTTCGGAAAGAACACGAATGAGTTAATGTGTATTGAATATAAAATATACACAGGAATGGTGAAAAAGAGTGGATTTATTTTTAATATAATCGTTTAAAGACTATTTAAAAAAAAGATATTTTAAGATATAAAACGTTTTTGCGTTATTGAACCTTTTTCAAGCCCGAAACGTTTAATAATAATTTTAAAACACACTTTCCTGAATGTATTGGCCGTTAGTTCCAAGTTTATGACTGCTGTGCCATAATTATATCATTCCCACAGTTTACACCACAAGTAAACACAATTATATCATTCCCACAGTTTACACCACAAGTAAACACAATTATATCATTCCCACAGATTACACCACAAGTAAACACAATTATATCATTCCCACAGATTACACCACAAATTAACACAATTATAGCATCCCCACATATTACACCACAAGTAAACACAATTATATCATTCCCACAGATTACACCACAAGTAAACACAATTATATCATTCCCACAGTTTACACCACAAGTAAACACAATTATATCATTCCCACAGTTTACACCACAAGTAAACACAATTATATCATTCCCACAGTTTATCGCTGCCCGACAGCTGCGCCAGCTGCTTGAAGTCTTCGCTGGGCGGGCGGAGCACAAGCACCATGGTGTTGGCCGTGGAAGGCCGCTCGCGCTTTGGCAGCACTCTGGGGGGATATGAAGTGGAGAGCTTGAGTTTTGAGTTGTTAGTTTATTGCTTAGCGTCCGGTGTCCAGCATCCAGCGTCAATGCGATTTAGTTATATTGTGGATGGGACCCAAGACTAATATCTGGTACTTTAATTTAACGGTTGGGGTGGAGTCGAGGGTGAGAGGAAAATGAAATACTTAGATTGGGAATCGGAGAGACTATATACGATAAGGGTGAATGGGAAATGATTTGGTTGGTAACTAGAGAAGCTACGACAAGATACGGTTCGATGTGATTATAGTGCAGTTTATGAATTGCTGAGAACTATCACATCATCTAACACAGACAAGAGAATAGAAATATCATCGTGACCTCACCGTTGAAAACATGTCAAAGCTTTAAATGATGGAACGAAATTCAGCAACCATATAAAGATCGGAAAACTTAACTATGCGCCAACGGCCTAAAGATAGTGAAACTAATTGGAAAAATTTTTGTAGCTGATATCATGGCAAAAAAGCACCATTATAAAAGTCGATAGATAGATAGATAAATGGATAGACGCACAGACGGACAGACAGACGGACGGACGGACGGACGGACTGACAGACGGATGGACGGATGGACAGACAGACAGGCGGACGGACGGGCGGACGGACGGACGGACTGACAGACGGATGGACGGATGGACAGACAGACAGGCAGACAGGCAGACAGACAGACAGGCAGACAGACAGATGGTTAGATAGATAGATAGATAAACAGACAGATACATGTTTCTTTGTCGTGAAACTAATATTGATGATCATGTATAATTATGTGAAATCTGCTTTTTCCATGATTTATTATGATTCTGTGTATTCTGTATTTACACTATAATTTTAGCAAAATGTATTTTATCGATTGCTTGATTAGAAACAAAAATGTAAAGCGCATTGAGAAACACTATTGGAAAGCTGATATATAAATGCACTTTATTATTATATTATTATCATAATCACAAGTGCCTCCACCCGTCTCTACCTGTCCTTTATCTCAACATTGAATTAGTATTATTATGTAATCCATCCGCTCATGCGACTATGTTAATTCTCCATTAACTAAAGAATTAGAAACTGTAACACAACGCCCCTCATACATTTCCCCTCCCTTTCCCTTCTCATCACACACCTGTTTGTTTTGTATCATCGCGACCCCCTCCTCCCCTCACCCCACCACCCGTGCATGCCCACCATCCCGCCCCGCCCTCACCAGCTCGCGTCCCACCAACCCGCGGCGCCTTGGCTGTACCGCCAGACTCAACAGAGAGAGGAACAACCAGAGCGCCAATGCTCACCAGCAAAATTCTCTCTGTTGTTTCACTGCGGCGCGCATTTGTCGCCGGAAGGTGTGTGTGAGTATGACAGCAGACTGGAGTCAACAGAGGCAGAACCTGACGGACTTAACTTTTACCGCTCCCATGATCTCGATCTAGATCTATATCTTGATATTTTAAGACTTGTTCTTTCTGGGAGTGTACATGTCTAGCAGTCTAAAATCGCGGCCGGTAGCCCATACCTGTCACTTGCCGAGTGAGCGAGGCTGCGACGCTTAGCCGTGTTTGGCTCGGTGCGAGCGGAGAGGAGAGAGAGAGAGAGAGAGAGAGAGAGAGAGAGCGCTGAATAACCAGGGACTTGAACTCTTGTCTGGACAGGACATGCGTACTTTGAGGACGGAGTGGAGGAACCAGGCATGTTTGTTGTGATGATGACTATTCACAGTCAGACTAGCCTGTGTTGGGTTGGACTTTAAACAAAATTAATAAACAAATTGATGTTTGAGTAAACCCCAACCTTATTCAACCACTGTGTAACCAGAGACCACAGAGTCACACGTCTCTAGATAATCTGTACTTGTACTTGTGGACCACACAAGATTCAACTTCAAGTTAGGCTTAATTCGCTCTTGGGATATTAATTGATAGTTTGTGGCGATGGAACGTTTTACAGGGAGCCTTTCCTTACGGTGAGTTTTATAATCATACAACTTATTAATTTTATTTTTCGCGTCTTTTTTTTTCTTTCCTCTTTATACTCTTGGTACTTCCAAGTCTAACCAATGGTGCTTTCTAAAAATGTCCATTTATGATGCATGGAAGACATTGTCATCCCTATCATCATCAACACCACCACAAACAGCACAAACATTATACCAAAGAATCCACTGTATCTATAATTCCGTGTAGGTGATAGAAATAAAAAAAATGTGTATACGAGAATAAGGGAAGATAAATTTTTGACAATTAGATTGAAAAAAAAAACCATTAAGTTGATAAACATTATATTAAGACTGAGAAGCAAGCGGACCATATATTCAATGTGAGTTAAATGAGGTTATTGATCAATATGACAATATGACAGTTCCAAGTGCCAAGTTTGTTTGCCGACAGTATACATATAATTATCTGTTAGGAAACACCGACGCATTGCGCCAAAGCCAGCTACTAAAACTTGTTTGGTACATGTAGCCTAACCCGCTAAAGCGGAATTCCTGTCGAAGTTAAAAATGATGTAGTTCATATACTTTGTATTTTAAATTTGTCACACATAAGCTGACATCAAACCCATAATTTTACCCAATGAGATTCGCCTGCACCTGAAATATAATTGTTAGCCTCCTTCTCGTTCTTCACCTCATCCTACTCCTTCATCTTCTTCTTCTCCTCCGCCTCCTCCTGCACCTCCTCCTCCCCCCTCCTCCTCCTCGCCCTCCAACTCTTTGTCATCCTGGTTTTCTCGATTTAAGCATAACATTTCACTCTTCAGTCGTTACTAAGAGTACATGCCGTAAATACAAAGCCTTGCTCTTCTCCTTCTCCCCTCCATATTAGATCAATAAGTATTAGAGGAAAAACATAGCTTGGATGTGAAGATATTTAGTCTCGATAAAGTTTGCAAAGCTAATGAAATCATGACAGCCATGCTCTGTTTTGCTTTCATCTGTAGATCGTTTATATAAGGAGTAAACAAAGCCATATAAACGGAAAAAAACATCATTCCTAATTAGAAAAAACGTGAAAGGCACCTCAGCTTAGTCGCAGGTGGTAAGGCACCACTGGTTGTTCAAGGGATGGTGCAACTAAACACTTGACTTATTAATGAGTCGATGCACTTTTCACAGATTCGGACTTAAAACAAACACTGTCAGACTAAAACATCCCGTATGACGGTAAGACCTTTCAATGCATGGCTTGTTATGTGAACACCAGCATGATATCGGAGCAAAATGGGAAAAAAGTTATACAAAGATTGAAATCAGGAAAAAAAACTCTACACTCTTGAAAATCAATGTTTTTCAAAGCTTTTTAGTGGGGAAAACGAAAGAAGAGAAGAGGAGAAAAATGAGAAACGGCGAGAAGGTATACAGAGAGAATGGTGAAAGATTTGGAGCTACAAAACAAGGATTAGGGGGAAAATCAGGAATTGAGAAAACAGGGATAGAGAAATAGAGAGAGAGGAAGATAGATAGATAAATAGATAAAGAGAGAGAGAGAGAGAGAGAGAGAGAGAGAGAGAGAGAGAGAGAGTAATTATGACGCTAATGATTATTATAATGATGGAGATAATAACGCCACTAGAGAGCAGAAAAAAAAAGAAAACCTTACGAAAGATGACGCGCCATTAGACCCAACCAATCCGACCGATTTTAACCGGAAGTTCTGGCACAGACGTCACACGTTCTGGGACTCTGGAAACCGCACATAAGTCAATTTATCGCCGTAACATTTTATCTTGCTCGCCATACAACTCTACCCATTCTAACCAACCTACTCCACTTACAAGGATAAATAATGCATAAGGGTTTGTTTTACAGTTCCCAGAGGATTAAAAGGTGCTACCAACAGAACATATGGAACTCTCTCCAATGGAGCTATTGGATTAGAATTTCCCGATGCGTAGGCTGTAGAGTACTTAGTCAGTTTCTTGGTCTATTAAATTACCTATATACCATTGTTATCGTCATGAGAGCTTGTAGGCCAAATATGCAATGATAATTGGTTCTCCTGACTCAATGAAATCCCTCCACAGAGACTATGTTAATATAATTTGAACATTTGTTGTACACCTTGCAACCCAATTTTCCGATATCCTGCACATAACTTGTAAAACTAGTACCAAGATTAGCATAATTCATCGGAGTAGCTCGGAAGGAAACACTGGATGTAAACCTTTCGTTGTGACTCCCCAGACTGAAAGTGCTACAGTGCTATAGTGCTAAAACCATAATAGAAATAGGTGTCTACAACTTACAGGCGGAGCAGCCTCATTATTCAAAGCGACCAGGGAAACTTCAGTAGTCATTCTTAATTTTGTTGTTTTGTAATTTATTTAAGAATGAGAAACCAGCTGTGCTTAACCCTTAAGGAAGAGTGTTTTCTTTATCGCGCCGAGCTCAATAGTTCACAGAACGCAGGACTGCTGGATTGATGTAATGGTACCAAGTAGGATAAGTGTAAATTAGATGAACGTTTTATCTTCTTAAAAAAGGATCATTTTGTGATAATCAAGCGACACCTAACATAATTATCATAAGATTATCTTGGTACCGTCCTTGGTACCTTGCTTTAAAACGCGTTCGATAGGAATAGTAAAATATAACATTCTTATAGACGTTCGAAGAAAATCTTGCCCATATTGAAAGAGAGAAATAGATTTTTATAATTAGGCAGAACATAACTAAAAAAATTCGTACAGGGAAAAAATTTCACCGGAGGAAAACACGACGGTCACCATTTTTCTTCTTTTTTTTGTTTCAATAAAATTTCTTACAAGAGAATTTTACTTGCCTCGAAGTCTGCGTATTTACGGGGGAAAATAAAATTATCATCATAAGGACGAATTAGTTCTCTTTCGAGTCCAAATAGTATTTCTATCCGAAAATATGTGATAATAAACTTCATGAAACCTATTCATACGGACTTAATCAAAGTTAAAATTAAAAACACAATGACTTTTAAGAAACTCCCAATGACTGTTAATGATACACACGTTCGAATCTCTACTGAGTCCTTGTATTTCACATTAAGGAGAAAGACGCCATCTCTATGCTAGAATCTCCGAGAAACCTTACTGGTCACAGATTCTTTCAAAGAGTTCCAATGGACATAAAGTTACAATCAAAAAAGTTGATGAGGAATTGCTTTCGGAGAGCCCCACTGGATGTGGTGAACTTTCAAAGAGTTCAAATAAATGTGAGATAACTTTCAGAGAGTTCCAATGGATTTGAGATCACTTACAAAGAGTTCAAATGGATGTGAAATTTACTAGCCATCTTTAAAAAAAAACCCATTTCAAACTAAGAAAAATTAGCAATGTACGCCATTCTTTAACAACAGAAGAACGAAGCAGCTTGTAACATCTCTATTCCTTTCCAAATAAAAATATTGCAATATACTGCGTATCGGGCTTCCATAGATACAATTTTTAAACTACAGTTGCCACAAAACAATGCTGCAAGAATAATGACAAGAAGAAAAAGAAAAGAACACATAACTCACATTCTTAGGGACTGTACTAGCTACCTGTCGACCAGAGAAAAGAATATAAATTGGCACTGTTATAAATCTGTAAACGATATATCACCAAAGTGTATGTCGAAATGTAAGATAACTAAGATCGTCTTCTGATAACACTAGTCTTACAATGTTTGTAATGAAGCTGAAAAGTGTGTCGAAAAAGCTTTTAGCCATACATGACTCAAAGTATGGTATAGAATCCGACTAGAAGTGCGAAAATATCCCACACTGTCAACATTCAAAAAAATTCTCAAAATCGCACGTGTATAATTTCTTTTAGCGTTGCAACATGAATGTGTTTTTGTGTGTATATTGGTATACTTTGTTCTCATTTCTTTTTAAACAATAATATTATTAAATAAAGCGCATAGAGACAACCTTAAAAGGTGCGCTATAGTATTATTATTATTATTATTATTATTATTATTATTATTATTATTATTATTATTATTATTATTATT
>RQTK01000986.1:136555-155597 GCA_003991915.1 Elysia chlorotica
GGGCGCGAGAGTGGGGTGTTGAGGGGGAGGAAAAAAGGGGGGGGGGGGGAGATAAGGGAGGGATCGAGTGAGAGGGAGTGAAAGGGGAGGAGTGGGATGAGACATCGCCATTGGATTTCTCTTCTGTATTACTGTGATCAGCTCCATAGGTAGGTCTGAGAGTGGAGGATAGAGGGGGAGAGATAAGGGAGGGTTTGAGTGAGAGGGAGTGAGAGGGGAGGAGAGGGAGTGAGAGATCACCAGTGGATTTCTCTTCTGTATTACTGTGTTCAGCACCATAAGTGGGCCTGAGAGTGGGTAGGATGGTGTGTGTGTGTGTGTGTGTGTGAGAGAGAGAGAGAGAGAGAGCGAGAGAGAAATGAGACAGACAGATTCAAGGTGTGAAAAAGAGAGCCGCGCCTGCTCCAAACAAAGACAAAGAACCGTCAGATGGGTCCTATGGATGGTACCCACAAAACTATTTCCAACAATCCAGTTCTGGTTGCAATTCAGTTTTGTGGTGACATTTTGTATGGTTGTTCATTTTCATTTTGTGTCAACAGCTTTGCTTGGCTTAAGCATTTTATAAATACTCGGTTGTTGTAAAAATATTTAAAACAATTAACAACTAATTGTACAGCAGGGTCAAACACTAAGGAGTGCAGTAAGCAAAATATGGCTGGTTCATCCCATAGTGAAAAGGGTAGTCTCAGTGAAAACTGGTGAGAAATGGTAGTCGTTCAACAAGTTGAAACCAACCCACGCCTATCATCAAATAATTTAGTAAACATTAAAACCAACCCACGTCTATCATCAAATAATGGAGTAAACATTAAAACCAACCCAGGTCTATCATCAAATGGAGTAAACATTAAAACCAACCCACGTCTATCATCAAGTAATGGAGTAAACATTAAAACCAACCCACGTCTATCATCAAGTAATGGAGTAAACATTACAACCAACCCACGTCTATCATCAAATAATGGAGTATACATTAAAATCAACCCACATTTACCATTAAATAATGGTGTAGACAAATTAAAGGGTTTATAACAATCATCATGTCATAAAGGAAGCCAAAGTCACGTGGAAAATTGAGTGTGAGTGTCATTAAAATTAAATAGACAGGATTGTCGGAAACCATCCTCAGGTAGATGCTTCTGCAATATTTTGTATCCCAATCTGCTCTCGTGTGAATTGAGTAGTACGCTAATAACAAAACATTTTTTGCTAAATCTGTCTGGTTTTGATGCCGATGTTCTTAACTCTATCATTGTAATTTATAAATGAGATTATGCCTTTGCCCAAACTTTTAATCCATATGGATTTAGTGGAAACGAGAATGTAATGTTTCATCTCTTTTAGGCCGTTTAATTTTCAGCCGAATTCAGTACATATAAAGGGAAATTGAATGCGATTCAAGCTCGGGAACCATTGCTTGCCAATTAGGAGGCCTTCCCGTCCTATCTGGTGCTCTGGTCTAGCAAAACTAACAGCTGTGGAGCTTTGGTCTCTTAGCCGCAACGTGATGTTAATTATTTTGTCCATAACTCTTGTTATTTGAATTCATAACTCTGTATGCGTTCCTTTGTGATGCTCCAGTTATTTTTCTGTAATTATATTGAGTCGCACGTGTAGAGCAAACGTGATCAGGAATACATCAAAAGAATTTATAATGACGTTTGTCAAGTTGAGTTAGTCGGTTTAACGTCCAACGTCAGCACTATATAGGCTATTAAGTGGACGGGCCCCAAGACTGACGTCTGACAATTTTATGTGCCGCCATACATGAGACAGGGCGAGGATGCCATGACTTCTGTCTCAGCGGGTCACATTAAACAGATACCGACCAAACCAGTAGGGGGCAACATTGCCAGGACTCGACCCACGGACCTCCTGCGTCGGAAGCCGATGTTCTACTCCAGGGCTATGGCGCCTTAAACAGCTGCGCCCCTCTCCCAGAAGCGGGTTTGTCACGGCCTGCACACTTCCTATTGAGTTGTAATAATTGCGCTAAGAAGGATAAATAAAAAAAAAAACCCAACTAAAACGAGAACATGTACATTCAACTAACATCCGAACTTTCATAGGTATATTGTTTCTTTTCTAAGAAGCAATGTTTTAGCTTAAAAAAAAGGAGATTATAATGAGACGAATCTTAAGACTTAGTTTGGCATATTTTGCACTCAGTGATATCTCAGGATGCCAGGACTTTCGTCAGGCGGTCACATGACACTTATTTCAGCTCGAGAAAAGCATAGCTTTGTTTGAGTCCGTGTAACGTTTATATAAGATCGAAGTATTAATCTAAGATTTTCTTCTTTCTCCTAACTACCTCTACTAGTGCTACTACTTTTCTTCTAAAATTGTCACCGCTCCTACCTCTCATCGTTCTCTGCCTCTTTTTCTCCTACGACCACTATCACTACTTGTGCTGCTGCCACTACCTCTGCTAGTGCCATTACCTCTTCTAATGCCACTACAAGTGCTACTGCCTCTATTTCTGCGTTTGCTGCTGCCACTACCTCTACTAGTGATACTATATTTACTACTGCCACTACCTCTACTATTGCCACTACCTCTTCTAATGCCACTACCTCTACCAGTGCTTCTGTCTCTATTTCTGCGTTTGCTACTGCTGCTTCTGCTACTACTACTACCACTACTAATACAACAACGACTACTACTACTACTACTACTACTACTACTACTACTACTACTACTACTACTACTACTACTACTACTACTACTACTACTACTGCTTCCACCATTATTACTGTAATCTACTGCCACTGCAACGGTTATGCCCACTGTCAATGCCACCATATACAAATAATTCGATGTGTGTCGCAACATATTGATGTGAACCTTACATTTATTAAAAATGTGATAACCTATCACCCAAACACTTCTATATCAACAGATGATTTATTTGAAATAAATACCCACTAAAATATTTCCTATTTAACCCTCAATAGTTTGCAGGCAGGTTCATGTCAAACTAAAACCGCTGTTGACTCACTATGCTTCAGGATAGGATGCGAAAAACGAACAATGTTTAATGATGCGAGTCGAGGTAAATCCACATGCACCTGTCCCTCACGGAAAGCTAAGATTCGTTAGGAATATTAAATAACATTACTATTTTTTAATTACCAAAAAAGGCGTATGCAGTTGCATCAAGGTTATTAGTAGAGAACATTTAATATATAGTAGTTCATAGCTAGGCCTCTAGCTTTAACTGCCAATTGGAGCTCCAGCTTTAGTTTAGGTATGTGGATGGAAGTATGGGCCCATAGATATTGATCACATCCCTAAACCAAACGTAAATGAATTGTAAAGTCCAACAAAAAAGAGAGAAAGAGAGAGAGAGAGAGAGAGAGAGAGAGAGAGAGAGAGAGCGAAAGAGAGAGAGAGAAAAAGAGAAAGAGAGAGGAGATACAGAGTTGAGAGCGAGAGAGACGACGAGAAGAGATAGAAAGAGAGAGGGCGCAGAAAGAGACGGGAAAAAGAAATATAGATAGATGATAAAAAGATAGATAGATAGATAGATAATAGTAATAGATAGATAGATAGATAGATAGATAGATAGATAGATAGATAGATAGACAGATAGATAGATAGATAGAAAAGGAAGACAGAGACTGTGAAAGAGAGAGAGACAGAGAGAGAGACAACGAAACAGAGAAAGAGAAAGGGATGGATGGGGCGAGCCGGTGTCCAATGTAATATACTTGGTGAGTAGAATAAGCAAAACTCCAATGAAAAATAAATACACTGTAGTAGGGTGTGTTTTTTCAGCCACTTGGGCCAACATCTGTTTCGTATTAATGCGTAATGAATAAGAAACACTTCTCCTTTGATACACTCACGCATTTTCACTTTTGCATAACCCAATTGTGTGCTTTAGGCTAGATCTCTCTCGCCCTATAATTGATGGAATTAATTCAAGAGTATTAGCCTCGTCCTACTTTAGCGATTTCCCTCTTTTTCTCCCCCCCCCCCCTCTCTCTCTCTCTCTCTCACTCTCTTTCTCTCTCTCTATGTCTTTTCTCCTCAGAAGGCTTTTTTTCCATATATCGGTAAGCAAAGATTTTCTCATTTCTTGAAACTTCAAAGGCAAGGAATAAAACAAAAATTATCTGTAAACGATATTGCGTAACTCATGAACACTTAATCAACTTTTTATCTTGGAAATCTTCCTGGTTGGTTAGCTCTACCCCGCTCTAAACCTGTACAGAGCAACAAGCTTGGTCATACGCCAGGGTTAGTAAGTGCAATGTCGATGGAGCTTAGACACGCGACTAAGGGTAGTTCTCAACCTACTATTATGCAAACTACCCTTAGCCCCGAGTATAGAGTTTATACCACCGTTGTACATGTACTTGCTTGACAAGGCCATTGTACAGAACTGAAGATACATCATTGTTGTCGTACTGCCGTGGTTATCATTGTGTTCCACGTCCATGCAGGTGGCTTGCAGTGAAGCCAATCGACCAGCGTAACTGGGTAGCCCCTTTCATCACTGCATGTTCATCACCAACACAACAAAGAGCCATCGAGTCCCAGATAGATAATTGTAGTCACAAAAAAATGACTTGAAACTCAACGCAAATCCTTTTATTAACCCTTTGATGTGGGTAGCATAACTTTCTGGTTTATAAAGCGAGACGAAATGAAACTTGTTTGACTTTCAGGACAAGTACAAGCTAAAAACTGTCGGGTTTTTTCTTGCAGGCTGAGTGTTTTTATTACATTTTATGAGCAAGCTTTGGGGTTTACTGGTCGGCGCCAGATACCAGGGTTACCGCTTAGAGCGCTGCACTGGTGGTTGCGGTGTCCGCGGTTTGAATCACAGGCGCTTCGTGTATTATGTTTTGTAAACATTAGCACATGTAGCTAGAAGCTCGTGGAAGATTTCGTTTTTTACACATATTATTTTCAAACATTTTTGTGACATTTTATGCTCCGAGGTCTCTCTCTCTCCCCCCCCCCTCTCTCTCTCTCTCTCTCTCTCTCTCTCTCTCTCTCTCTCTATGATGAGCCCTCCTTGTCCTCGCTCAGGATTTCATTGAAAAAAAAATCATAAAAATCTAGACCCTGGGTAGGATAAACTTTCCCCTTTCTCAGCTGCAGGTGTTCAATTACGGAAAAAAATATTATCCCTGTCTTTTCCTCTTTTTTTTTTTATCTTCCCTATACTAGTTGAATACAAACTACAAACATCACTTTTGTGGTTTCTGCTTACTTTTTGTTAGCAGGTTACAGCAAGACGTAGCCTCTCAAATAACAATGATTTTTACTCTCCAGTAATGACACATTGTAGTAGTGTGTGTATGTGTGTGTTTGTGCAAATTATATCAATTTATGGTTATTTTACACACACACACACACAGACATACACATACTCCCACATATGAAGGTAACAACATAATCGAGTAAAATTACACTCATCAAAATTATGGAGCGAATATCTTTCAATATTAAAAATCTAAGTTCTATGACTCTCTCTCTCTCTCTCTCTCCCTCTCTCTCTCTCTCTCTCTCTCTCTCTCTTTGTTTGTTAACTTTATTATTTTGCATTCAGTTAATAACGTTAATAGTATGGCCGTCTGCGTCTCTCTCTCTGTGTCTTTGTCTGTATGTCTGTATGTCTGTCTGACTGTCTGTCTGTCTGTCTGTCTGTCTGTCTGTCTGTCTGTCTGTCTCTCTCTCTCTCTCTCTCTCTCTCTCTCAACATTTCTTTTTTTGTGTGGATATGTATTGATATATAAACTGACTGAAGTACGGTAAACTTCAATTCAATGTCGTGGCTCTGTCTATTCCTAGGTAAACTTCAATTCAATTTCATGACTCTGTATATTCCTAGGTAAACTTCAATTCAATTTCATCACTCTGTCTGTTCCTAGGTAAACTTCAATTCAATTTCGTGACAATGTCTATTCCTAGGTAAACTTCAATTCAATTTCGTGACTCTGTCTATTCCTAGGTAAACTTCAATTCAATTTCGTGACTCTGTCTATTCCTAGGTAAACTTCAATTCAATTTCGTGACTCTGTCTATTCCTAGGTAAACTTCAATTCAATTTCGTGACAATTTCTATTCCTAGGTAAACCAATGCAAATTAGTGACTCTGTCTATTCCTAGGTAAACTTGAATCCAATTTTTTTCACTCTTTCTTTTCCTAGGTAAACATCAATTCAATTTCGTGACTCTGTATTTTCCTAGGTAAACTTCAATTCAATTTCGTGACTCTGTATATTCCTAGGTAAACCAATTCAATTTAGTGACAATGTCTATTCCTAGGTAAACCAATTCAAATAAGTGACTCTGACCAATTCCTAGGTAAACCAATTCAATTTCGTTCAATCCAATTTCTTGACTGTCTTTTCCTATGTCAACTTCAATTCAATTTCGTGACTCTGTCTATTCCTAGGTAAACCAATTCAATTTCGTTCAATCCAATTTCTTGACTCTGTCTTTTCCTAGGTAAACCAATTCAATTTCGTGACTCTGTCTTTTCCTAGGTAAACTTCAATTCAATTTCGTGACTCTGTCTTTTCCTATGCTCTGTGTCCAGGTTACGGCAACATGGTGCCGCGGACGTGGGGCGGCCAGCTGTTCTGCATCTTCTACGCACTGTTCGGGATCCCCATCTTCGGCGCGGTGCTGGTCGGGACGGGCGAGCGCCTGCAGATCCCCATCAAGAAGCTTCACCAGTGCAAGCCCTGGATCAAAGACAACCCCATGAAGGACCAGAAGCTTAAGTCCATCACACTGCTCAGCACAGGTGAGACAGTCGTAGACAAAGGTGGGAGAGTCTTAGACACAGGTGAGACAGGTGTGTCTTAGACACAGGTGGGACAGTCTTAGACACAGGTGAGAGAGTCTTAGATACAGGTGGGAGAGTCTTAGATACAGGTAGGAGAATCTTACACACAGGTGGAAGAGTCAAGATAAAGGTGCAATTTTAATGGCGCTGCTGGGTGAAAGGTGGGAGACCTAAGGTAAAGACAGTCTTAGACAAAGGTGGGAGACCTAAGGTAAAGACAGTCTTAGACAGAGGTGGGAGAGTCCAAGGTAAAGACAGTCTTAGACAGAGGTGGGAGAGTCCAAGGTAAAGACAGTCTTAGACAAAGGTGGGAGAGTCGAAGGTAAAGACAGTCTTAGACAAAGGTGGGAGAGTCGAAGGTAAAGACAGTATTAGACAAAGGTGGGAGACCTAAGGTAAAGACAGTCTTAGACAAAGGTGGGAGACCTAAGGTAAAGACAGTCTTAGACAAAGGTGGGAGAGTCCAAGGTAAAGACAGTCTTATACGAAGTTGGGAGAGTCCAAGGATAAGACAGTCTTAGACAAAGGTGGTAGAGTCCAAGGTAAAGACAGTCTTAGACAAAGGTGGTAGAGTCCAAGGTAAAGACAGTCTTAGACATAGGAGGGGGAGTCCAAGGTTAAGACAGTCTTAGACAAAGGTGGGAGAGTCCAAGGTAAAGACAGTCTTAGACATAGGTGGGAGAGTCCAAGGTTAAGACAGTCTTAGACAAAGGTGGGAGAGCCTAAGGTAAAGACAGTCTTAGACATAGGTGGGAGAGTCCAAGGTAAAGACAGTCTTAGACATAGGTGGGAAAGTCCAAGGTAAAGACAGTCTTAGACAAAGGTGGGAGAGTCCAAACTAAAGACAATCTTAGACAAAGGTGCGATAGTCAAGGTAAAGACAGTCTTAGACAAAGGTGGGAGAGTCCAAGGTAAAGACAGTCTTAGACATAGGTGGGAGACTCCAAGCATAAGACAGTCTTAGACAAAGGTGGTAGAGTCCAAGGATAAGACAGTCTTAGACAAAGATGGGAGAGTACAAGTAAAGACAGTCTTAGACACAGGTGCGAGAGTCCAAGGTAAAGACAGTCTTAGACAAAGGTGGGAGAGTCCAAGGTAAAGACAGTCTTAGACAAAGGTGGGAGAGCCTAAGGTACAGACAGTCTTAGACATAGGTGGTAGAGTCCAAGGTAAAGACAGTCTTAGACATAGGTGGGAGAGTCCAAGGTAAAGACAGTCTTAGACATAGGTAGGAAAGTCCTAGGTAAAGACAGTCTTATACAAAGGTGGTAGAGTCCAAGGATAAGACAGTCTTAGACATAGGAGGGAGAGTCCAAAGTAAAGACAGTCTTAGACAAAGGTGGGAGAGTCCAAGGATAAGACAGTCTTAAACAAAGGTGGGAGAGTCCAAGGTAAAGACAGTTTTAGACATAGGTGGGAGAGTCCAAGGTAAAGACAGTCTTAGACACAAGTGGGAGAGTCCAAGGTAAACGTGATACAGCCCTAGGTACAGGTGAGATTTAGATAGCGCTGCTGGATGCAGTTGCAAAAGAGGTACATACCCCACTTTTCATTATAATTTTTAAACTTGATTTTAGAGGAGGGAGACTATTTTGATAGATGTATATGGAAATTGTTTAGAGCTAAACTTTAACTTTAAGGAAACGCTTTGACTAAAAATGAATTTGTCTTTAGTCTTACCCAATGAAAACACGAACCGTCAAATCAAGGAAACGAAAGATGCTTCCACTTAAAACATGTTTTAGATATATTTTGCTTCAAGCTGATTGTGCTGTTTGATCAATCAACCATACAATCAACAAACCAACCAACCATTCAACCAATCTACCAACCACACAACCAATCAAATTAATAATCAAAGAATAAAAAAAAACTATCAACTAATCTACTAACAAACCAATCAACTTACTGATCAACCATCCAATCAATCAATCAATCAATCAATCAATCAATCAATCAATCAATCAATCAATCAATCAATCAATCATTCAATTAACCAACCATCCAACAAATCAACCAACCATCCAATCAATATATCAAAATGCCGTCCAATCTATGATTGAATCAACCTATGAGCCAATTAATCAATCAATCAATCCATCAACCAAACTGTCCCTCTCTACCTCTACATCCACTGCATCTCTCCCCCTAGGTATGTCTGTGATTGTATTCATCCCGGCCTGGGTGTTCACCATCACAGAGGACTGGAGCTACCTGGAGGGGATGTATTACTCCGTGATCACGCTCACCACCGTGGGGTTCGGAGACCTCGTCCCAGGTATGGCCCACCTGTAATAGAGTAAGAAACTAACTACTAGTCCCTGGTTATATAAACAACTGCAGCGGTTTGAACCATGTCTTTTTAACTAGTAATTATAACAGTGCTGGTTTACAATGTAGTGATGGTATAGAAACAACTGCAGTGTTTAAGTTATAGGCCTATCACTACTATAATAATAATACTGGCCGTCCAATACAATGCTAGAAACAAACATAAGCTGGACGAGGGAACAGTCTTATGTGTCCACCCTCTCAGAATCTGTGTCCACCCAGAGTCTTAGATACAGGTGGGAGAGTCTTAGATACAGGTGGAAGAGTCTTAGACACAGGTGGGAGAGTCTTAGATACAGGTGGGAGAGTCTTAGATACAGGTGGAAGAGTCTTAGATACAGGTCGGAGAGTCTTAGATACAGGTAGGAGAATCTTACACACAGGTGGAAGAGTCAAGATAAAGGTGCAATTTTAATGGCGCTGCTGGGTGCAGTTGCAAAAAACAGGTACAGACCCCACTTTTCAGTATGTTTTTTATATGGATTTTAGATGGGGCAGACTATTTGGATAATTGTTTAGAGCTACACTGTCTTTAATTTTAAGAAAACTTTCATTGGTGGTTAAAAATAGGCTGCAGGGTAAAATGGATTTGCCCTTAGTGTTACCGTATCAAAACATACAGGTTAAGCTGGCTTAAGTGGTAGAAAGTTGAGATTCCATTCAACAGCTCGCCGGTTTAATCCCAAGATCGGGGGAAATGTATTCGTCATAGTTTGCCAGTATGATTGTGACTAAAACAAAAGTCCTGGTTCACCGGACTGTCTCTGTGTGGCAGCACGTCACTATTGTCAGACTGGGGCCTAGCTGTCGATGTTGGACGTTAGGAAACCAAATAACCAACCAAACCTATTCTGAGGCCGTGAGATGACCTTTTTTTTCATTACGTAACTAACCAACTGAGCAGGGCAGAGTAAACTTTGCACTAAACATGAAACAGCCAGTAGCCTTGGCCAGATGTTACACTTAAATTTTGAGGATCCGCCAAGAGAAAAACGCATCGACTCATGTCCCAGGTATATCTTTCATTACAGCCAAAACTTATCTCGCCCAGAGCGTAATGTTTAGCTGTGATTAAGGAAGGAAAACCTAATTAGTTTCTTTAAAAACTTTAAACTGCCTTGATAGCCAATGACAAATGCTTCTGAAATGGCAACTATATACGATATTAAATCTCGTGCACTTAAGTTGATCACGCACACATGCCAAATGTAACACCTGGCACTGCCGTGGCACCGTGTCTTGTCACCGCCCGCATCTCCATTGCCTGATAGTCTAGGAACCCCCTCACCCCGCCCATCCATACCAGTAGAACGAAGCCAAGTAAGCATTGCACAATGTTTGTTATGCAACAGCAAGCTGAAATTAATCTCTATGAATCATACTGCTCTCTTCGACGAGCGGGTAGATAATAATGTTTACAGGAAAGATTTCCGATTTGTTTACATGACATCACTATTTTGCGAATTTCCTGTAGTTTGCTTCTTAAACCTGTCCACCTTGACCGCCGGTGCGGCTCTTCCAGTAGTTGTAACGCTCAAAGACCTCCATACCACGGACGGTCACTTCTAGCGAATGCCTATAGAGTCATTTAGCGCTACAGGCTGCTCGGACATGCGGCAGCTTCTGGTGGACCCGTCTCCGTGTAGAATTATTTAGTTTTAATGTAAACAAAGATCGCGTTCCCCTACAATTATGCAAGTAAACTGATTAAGTAAACCATTTTGACCAGGAACCAGCGCTGCGCCAAGAGCTCAAACGTTTAGTGATGTGTTTTCAGTTCGAACCTCAGCTTGTGAACCTGTTATTGTAAGGTATCTGTGGGAAACGAAAACTTCAAAGATGCAAAGAACTTATCAAATACCACAATACACAGTTATTCGCTGCGATTAATTATGACGAGATACATGTTAACCTCACATCACAGTCGAAACCACACGCAACCTTGACTCTGCGCTGTTCCCAATTATTTGAAATAATGCCTTTAGCAAGACTCCTATACCGACTTTGTTCTAGGCTAGATTTTAATTTCTGGTAAGATTGATATAACTATCGTAAGTTGATTTAAAAAATATAATCGATGTTTGTTGTTGTTGTTATTGTTGTTGTACAAGATTCATCCATCCTATTTTATTCTGACTGGTGTTATGTGTGCTTTGTTTAGCCTACGGATACAAAAGTCTCGGTGAGCCTAATACAGTGTGTTGTTTACGTTATAATAATACCCTCTGATTTTCATAACCCTCAAACAAATGTGTGTTTCGTGCTTTGTCTATGTGTAGCGATCTCACCAAAAGAGAGGCTTTTTGCCTTCTATAAGTGCCTGATGAAAACTTCAATACATAATGTACTGAGATTGTGTCAGAAAACTACCAGAAAAATGTTATACTGTTTTTAAAAAGGTACAATTTTTTTGCCAATCCAGTTCAAAATTTGTTACTATTTCAATTACTTCTCTTAAATTATTGTAAATAACTGGGACAGAATCGCAAAGGGTCTCTCTTCATAAGATGGTTACACATGATATCATCCATGGGTGTTTCACTATAGTGTTTTCACTGTTGTGGTCCTACCTAAATTTGTACATGATTCTATGCATGATTGTATATCCATGGGTGTTTTACTAAAGTGTTGTCATTGTTGTGGTAAAATCCCCTTTGACTGTTACTAACCCTTATGTTGATGTTGTTTTTATACGTATCCCACCCCTGTTTGTTTCTTTTCTCCACAGAGAGTATCTTTACTGAGACAGGTCATTTTCCCCTAATTCCTCACTTTTAAAAGCAATGCACGAATTTGATTATCTTTATAAAGAAGATAACTTGCTCTAAGAAACATTTAAAGTAAATTCACCGTCAGGGGAGTTAATGGTAGCACGTTTCTCTATTCATTATGTCAAACTAAAACACATCATTAATACCATGCACTACGAGTTAAATGACTTCCCCATTTTGATAATTGCTTCACTTTTTGCCATTTATTTACCACTCCAACAATAGCCATTTGCTTAAAATATGTTTTTTTACGTTCTCTTTGACTACCTTCACTGATTCTTATCAAATGCCAAATGCATATTTTTTAACGTACATTTCACCCTTCTAACTGCTATTTTGTTGCAAGCTTCTAATATGCATATGCTATGTGGACACACCCTTTTGTACTCTCTAGCTCTCACACAGTCCTAACAATATAGCCACAAACGTATTAAAAGTGCTAAGAACACATGAAACAAATTACATCAGAATGGAAATATAGTAGTTCAAAGCTGGGGGAAAAAAAGCGAATGAGGGTACCGTACGCATTAGCATTTGTTATTTAATGTATGACCCAGGTTTTTGCGTAATAGTAAATTAACTGTTCATGCCAGACTCGAACATAATAAAAAAACACGTAGACGCTAAAATAGCACATGAATCAATAAGATCGTTATCAAGATAAATAACAAACATGAATTTTTGTTGTACATCAACGAACTATCTTATAAAGTTTCCTTATTATAATAACACCAAAAGTAACAATAATAATAATAATTATAATAATAACAACAACAACAACAACAACAACAACAACAACAACAACAATAATAATAATAATAGTAATAATAATGATAATAATAAATTTGCATTGAGCGTTGTTAAAATAATGATAATAACAAATTTGCATTGAGCGTTGTTAAAAAAACTGCACTGGTCAGATGAAAAAAAAATCTTGCGAATTAAAGGAAAGATATCGAAACGTTTTGACTGATTAAAACTTGAAGGCATATCCACAACAAGAAAAAACAACAAAAAAACAAAAATACACAAAAAACAAACAAACAAAACAACAACAACAAACAAACAAAAAAATTAACAAAACAAAACAAAACAAAAATAACAACAACAAACACAAAAAAAAAAAAAAAAAACAACAATAAAACAAAAAAAAAAAAAGTTTAAAAAATCTCCATTAGTATTTTTCTTCATGTATCTGGCCCTGTCAGAAGAGCTACATATCAACACTACCAAACATTAACTAAATATATTAGATCTACAACGGTGTGCATCTTCCACTATGTTCTGACCCTGTGCATCAGTCCAACAACTTTTCCGGCAGGCTTATCCAACATACCGCATGTATGGCATCTGCCATTCTCTACACGCATGACTTTTCGCTATATATGTGACGCTCTCTACACGCATGACTTGTTGTAGCAATAAGTGTGACGTTCTCTAAGTGGGACGTTCTGTACATGCATGACATGTCGCCATATATGTGGCGCTCTCTACACCCATGACTTGTAGCAATATATGTGACGTTCTCTACACGCATGGATTGTTGTTGCGATATATGTGACGTTCTCTAAGTGGGACGTTCTCTACATGCATGACTTGTTGTCGCCATATATGTGGCACTCTCTACACGCATGACTTTTCGCCATATATGTGACGTTCTCTACACGCATGGCTTGTTGTAGCAATAAGTGTGACGTTCTCTACATGCATGACTTTTCACCATAATTATGTGACGCTCTCTACACGCATGGCTTGTTGTAGCAATAAATGTGACGTTCTCTACACGCATGACATGTTGTAGCAATATATGTGACGTTCTCTTACATGCATGACATGTCGCCATAATATTGTGACGCTCTCTACATGCATGACTTGTTGTAGCAATAAGTGTTACGTTCTCTACACGCATGCCATGTTGTAGCAATAAATGTGACGTTCTCTACACGCATGACATGTTGTAGCAATATATGTGACGTTCTCTGCAAGCATGTGTTGAAGCAATAAATTTGACGTTCTCTAACTGCATAAGTGGTACTGATACATTTATTTGATCTACTCTACACGCATGAATTGTTATATATTTCACGTGCTGTATACGCATTTGACGCACTGTATACACATTTGACGCGGTGTATACGCATTTGTCGCTTGCTCCATTTATATGTGGTACGCTACATAAGCTTCGAGCGAGCTAATTATACTTAAAGCGATATACATGACTCTCGCTCCATTCACATTTGGTAGTAATATATTTGACGCTAGGTTTATTCATATGTGATAATGGTATATTTGACGCTGGTTTCATTCATATGTGGTAGCGATACATTTGACGCTCGTAAATTCATATGTGATAGTGATATATTTGAGGCTAGCTCCATTCATATTTGGTAGCGATACATTTGACGCTCGCTCCATTCATATGTGATAGTGATATATTTGATTCTGGCTCCATTCATAAGTGGTAGGGATATAGTTTTATTTGACGCTCGCTCTGTTTATATGTGGTAGTGATAATTAAAATTAGTTGATGCTGGCTCCATTTGTAAGGTGTAGCGATATATTTGACGCTCGCTCCATACATATTATTGTGGCGATGTAATTGACGCTCATTCCAGATACGCTTGACAAAATGGCGTAAACATTCGTCTAGAAACTAGACCCCATTCAATGTGGCGAAAACAGTTAGTGGAACTTATGATCCACCATTTGTTAAATACAAATCTTGGGAGCATTTTGTTTATAACGGCAGATTACCTAAAATTTAACGTGAGGGGGTGTGGTCTTAATGGAATTTGAACAGCGGTAAGCTCCACTCTAACAACCGGGTCTTTCTCTTCTGGTCGGGTCGGTTCCAGTGTCATGCGACCAAGTTTCGGGGATCCCGCATTAGAGTCCCTTCCGCGATACAGTCTCGTTGCAGATGTTAGACGTTTGGAAACCAGTTTTTACTTTTACTTCAACATTCAAAGATTCACGTTTTTTTTTATTCTACGATCATAGCACGAAGCTTAATTTTGTGTTCGATTTTCCAAACTTTGTTTTAACCAAGTTCAAGTACCGAGCGTTTTTTTTTTCCTGGTAGGATTTTATATTCTTTAATTCGGTAGGTCTAGGGGCATTTTATAATTTCTCAATTCTCTTCCTCTTTTTGTCAACATTTTGTAACATACTTTTTCACTTTTCCTTTTTTTACCTTCTTTTTGCTACATTACATTGACGCAGATTTCTAAGAAATTCTGTTTGTCAGGATTCTTGGAATCGTGAAATGTGTGCACCATCCTTGTGGCTCAACCTTCACTAATTTAATGTCGTAATACATGCTGCTCGAAGATTCTAGTCTTTTTGTATTTATCGTGATTTTAAACCGAAACAAATTAATATTCGACTTTGTTCATTAGTTAATAAAATCGTTTAGTTCGGAGTTAGTTATGACACATTTTTCTTTTAGCCTATGAGAAATAACTTTTAATCAGAGAAAAAGAAGTGTAAAAACTGTAATATTTTTGTTAGACGCATTCTTAAAGTTAATTGTCGACCTCGTCCTCTGTTGACAATATTTTCTAAAGTGTTGAAGATTGAGCGGTTAATGAATTTAATGAAAAGCTTCAGCTTGCTCTAAAACTTAAATTTTTTATCCCGCTGCATTAACAGGACAAGGGCTCAAGGAGTTTTTAATACGTAAGTCTGTCTACAGCTTAACGAAACGTCCAAACTCATAACAATTAATATACTAAATAGCCAGCCTAACATTATCGAACAATTACTAACCCTACCTTTTTAACAACGACAAGATACTTTTACTCTAAAAATGTTATACATTTTATTTTTCATTTTTATAACGACCCCGTAGTGTGGATGTGAGGTGTGGATTGCATTTTGTGTAGCCAGTAGCCCACTTAGCGCATGTCGTTCTGTGTAGCCATACAAGGTCTGTGGTGAACATCAGTAGGACACATTATGTCTAGCAGTAATAGACATACTGTGCTGTAGGATCGTTTCTTGTCTGTGTTCTGTCATGATAAGTGCTTTTTTTAATGTGTAGAGATCATGGAAGTTACTTACTTCTAGTAGCTGTAGTAGTAGTAGTCGGTGTTGTTATGGTGATTTACACAAAACTGTGTCATTGCATGTCAAGCGCCTAAGTAGTTAGGTACACCTGAGGGAGGTGAAACAAAGAAAAAAAAAGAAACGGCGCTCTAACAACACTGTGCTTAAACAATAAAACTCAACGAAGTAAAACATTCAGAGCTATAACCAATCCACAAAAACTCCAATGCGTTATGGAAATCCTAAAAAAGGGTGAAGTTTTAGAGAGTGGAGAAACCAACACTATCGACAGTCATTCTGTGTGTTTCACTCAACTGGGTTCGTCGCATACATGGAAGCGGTAAAATGGATATAAATTGGAAAGATAAAAAGCTGCGGTGTTTAGATCTGAAAATGCATTCTTTCTTTGATAGTTCAAAAGACATGGGTTATACAAAAACACTAAAAATAGTGCAATATTTCATAAGAATTGCTGGCAAAAATACTGTGACTCCTTTGAGTCAAGCGGACTCTTCTTCTGATGGAAAGAGCAGTGACATAAACAAAAGAAAAAGGCAACAAATGCCCCTGCACCTTTTGAAGAAAATATTCGCATTGATATACTAACCCTTTCCCCTTTCTTCCAGAAAAAAACACAAAGAAATGAAAACACAAGAAGAATAATTATTACCAGAATAAAATCATGGACCATTTTAGAATTTTTAGTTCAAATGAATGCAGAGCAAGAAAAGCAACAACAAAATAATAAACATTAAAATGCATAAAAAACAAAGAAAACTTAGGAGGAGTAGAAAAATTAAACTTGGCAAATTAATAGTGGGTTTTTTTTACGATTGGCCAAAACTCTTCCAATCCGTCCCTGTCTCGATAGATATGCATGCTGGACCATTATTTTACTATGCGCTCTCAATCAGTCCGTCCCTCCCTTGGGACAAGGCATGCCAGTCTAGAAACTCCGAAATGGTTAGGGAACTCTTTCCTGCACGCAAAGTACCAGTTCTCAGTCACCTGGGTCTTTTTCCTCAATTAGAGAAGAAAAACAAAGACTGGACACACACTGGGACAGCCCCATAAAGACGGCTATTTTATACAATTGAACCTTGAGAATGATGTACATGTACTTTAAAAACAATTTATTTAATAATTTTTAGTTCTAAAATTTGTTTTGTTATCAAAACGATCACAATCACCATGTTAGTTTAAAAATCGCTACAGTAGCTGTTATTAGCTCTAAGACAGTAATACATTTCTATTATGATAATGGTAAAACTAATAACAACAGCAGCAAAAACCAATAAAGGCGCTAACGATTAATAACAACAATGACATTGTTGTTGTTGTTGTTTTTGTTGTTGTTGTTGTTGTTGTTGTTGTTGTCGGTAATAATAATAATAATAATAATAATAATAATAATAATAATAATAATAATAATAATAATAATAATAATAAAAAAAACAATTTACTTATAGGCGTATTTTTCTTTGATCAGGCCGATCTAAGCATTGGTATTGGATAAACTGAAAAAACCTTGATTGAAAATGCCCATGCTGGTTTTATTAAAAGAAACCACTAGAACACACACACACACACACACACACACACACACACTTACGCACGCTATGTGTGACTTATAACGATATGCTTTTTTGCGCTTCAATTAAGTTCGAGATGTGATAAAACTTAACACATGTACATCATAGACGATAAAAGTAGCAGTGCATAATCGATACTGATTGGTAAAAACCCCACTATTCAATAATCTGCTCCGCTATTCATATTAACGCAGTGGGAGCCCATATAATCATAGCGGCAATGCATTGTAAAATTTCACATAAATTTACAAAAGAAACTAGTTTTAGGACGTAATGATACACAGCCGTTACCGGTGAAGCTAAGTATGGGATTAAGTTCAATAGAGTAGCACACTTTTTCACCAACGCTTTCTCTTTCTCTCTCTCTGTCTCTGTCTCTCTCTCTCTCTCTCTGTCTCTGCTCTCTGTCTCTCTCTCTCTCTTTCTCTCTCTCTCTCTGTCTCTCTTTCCCTCTCTCTCCCTGGGTTTAACACTCATAGGTTTCCCCGAGGGATCATATATGGTGACCGTTACCAATTGGCAATTGTTGAGATCGAGATGCTCTGTTGTGCGTTTAGAGATGGGAAGGTAATCACATGATAGACCTCCACGCCCATGCAAATAATAACAATGCCAACGTTCAAACAGCGGCACTTAACGGACCAAACATGCTGTCCAAACTAAGTGAATTCCACACCGTGTAAAAACTTTTAAGGCCGAAGAGATGTAAACTAGGAGGCAGCTCCGCTTACTCCAACCAACCTATGTATGAGTAAAATCCTCACTGTTTACAACACCTGTTCTTTGAATAGACGTCACCAAAAAGGACAAAAAGAGCAGTATAATTCGTGTCCGATCTAATGAAAGTGATATAAAATACCAATAAGGAAATCAGCCCTCGTGGATTCTTCTTTTTATTTAAATAGAGGGTCATCGGTATTATAATGCTATGCTGGTAAATAAATAAACAAATAATTAAGTGCCTCTATAAAATATATTTAATAATACAAAAAGGGACGTATGAATGGCCTATACTATGCGGGTGCGGAACACTGAGCTCCACCAAAAGACATACAGTCCTCGGCTTACGTGTTCAGGGTCTAAATAATGCATAAATCAATAACAGATTCAAACCACATTAATAAAAAATATCTCTGTCTAGCTATCGCCCGCCCAATACATGTTAAACTAATTTTTCCATTCCATTTATCTCTCTAATAACAATGATCGGCCTTCAAATAACTGGGTTACACTCACGTCACTCCACATAACCTGTGGTCATGACACAATGGGATGAGATCTCTATTTGCACGCATCGCTACTTCTAAAACATGAGATAGCCAAAACATGCACCGACCTAAAACATGATGACCATCATCAAAGCCACAACTACAACTCCACCACCACCATCACCACCACCACCACTACTACTACTACCACTACTACTACTACTACTACTACTACTACTACTACTACTACTACTACTACTACTACTACTACTACTACTA
>RQTK01000986.1:155654-171336 GCA_003991915.1 Elysia chlorotica
CTACTACTACTACTACTACTACTACTACTACTACTACTACTACTACTACTACTACTGCTGCTGCTGCTGCTGCTGCTGCTGCTGCTACTACTACTACTACTACTACTACTACTACTACTACTACTACTACTACTACTACTACTACCACTACTATTTCTACTACTATTACTGCGACTACTACTTAATCTACTAAATATAATGTAGTAGATGTACATGTACAAGTAAAGACTACTCCTCCATCGTATGTCCCTACTCCTACTGCTAATGTAACTCTACACATCCTCCACTACTACGGTTGCGGTTGCTGGTGCTGGTGGTAATAAACTACTAACATTTTATAGCTGCCCTGATAGTTTTAATAAAGATAATCTGTACTTGCAAATACATGTTAAATATGTCAATGATAGAGTGTATTAACTACCTAGTTCAGAGTTAAAGCGTATGATTAACAATTAACTTGTTTGAATTCATGACCAAATGAGAAGGAAAAAACTTTACTGAGTTGAATAATTGAGGAAAAGAGGTACCAGTAGAGAAATATAAAAAAAATTATAGAATAATTAAACAAACAATAACTTTAAAAAATATAATGTAGATATGTGCAAACTTGTATAGTAAGCTTTTTAAAATACCGATAAAAGATTAACGCTGTAGTTATTTAACTTTTACATGACTGGTAACCCTTGTCTGTAAAATTATCTATTTCTTTCTATAAATCTAATCATAAATCAATCATGTGTGCTATCTTATTAAGTTATAGTTTACATTGTAATCTTGAAAAAATGTCTATTGACTTGTTTTATTAAAATTTGGAACGGCAATATCATTTTACCCTATAATTTTATATTTTCATTTATTTTCTAGTTTAGCTTAAACTCAAACAACCTGATTCTATGAATGTTTCCTTTTTTATATATTGATCCAACGATATGTGATCCTGAAAAGGTTTGGTAAGCGCTATGTCCTTGAACAACCAAATTCGTCACTTTAACCACCTCGCTGATCCCCCCCCCCCCGACCCTGTGACACACATACACAGCGAAAGGCGTCACGGCTACCAGGCACTACTTCTACCGCATCGTACTCAGCCTGTGGATCATCATGGGTCTGTCCTGGATCGCACTCATCCTAAGCGAGATCAGCACCATGATGCAGGTGGGTCAACTCAGCTTTGTGTCTTGTAATAATAAATTCTCCTTTATGTAGCTGTACCCACTGTAGTTGTGTTGGTGTAGCCTCCACCCCTCGTTTTTTGCGACTGTACTGAACAGCTGCCCCTCTACCTCCTTAAAAACTGCTACTACTGCTGCTGCTGCTGCTACTACTACTACTACTACTACTACTACTACTACTACTACTACTACTACTACTACTACTACTACTACTACTACTACTACTACTACTACTACTACTACTACTACTACTACTACTACTACTACTACTACTACATACTACTACTGCTACTACTACTACTACTACTACTACTATTATTATATACTACTACTACTACTACTACTACTACTACTACTACTACTACTACTACTACTACTACTACTACTACTACTACTACTACTACTACTACTACTACTACTACTACTACTACTACTACTACTACTACTACTACCACCACTACCACTACTACTACCCATGCTCCCTCCCCCAGAGCCAGATGAACAACGTGGCGGCGTCCACGTCACACAGGCTGAGTAACCTGGAGGAGCTGGTCAGGAAAAAAGCCAAGGAGACGCGACAGAGGTTTTCCAAGCGGGTGAGCAGGCTGTCATTGTCCATGTCGTTCACTTGTTGTCACTGGGACCTGGTTTGGACGTCAGTTCTGCAGCTAGAGCTACATTCTCAGTCAACCTCTTTCCCCCTCCCCTCTCTATCTCTTCCGGGGAGCGCGGTGGCCCAGGGGTAGAACATCGGCTTCCGACGCAAAAGGTCCCAAGTTCGATACCTGGCGGCTGCGTTCCCTACTGGTTGGGTCGGTGTCAGTTTAACGTGACCGGCTGAGACAGGAGTCATGGTATCCCCGCCCTGTCTCGTGTGTGGCAGCACATAAAATTGTCAGACGTCAGTCTTGGGGCCCGTCCACAATATAGCCTATATAGTGCTGATGTTGGACGTTAAAACCAACTCAACTCAACTCTCTCTTCCCCGTACCCCATCTCTTCCACTACTCCCTCTCCCTCTCTCTCCATCCCTATGCTCTCTCTCCACCCCTCTCCCCCTCTCTCTCTCTCTCTCTCTCTCTCTCTCTCTCTCTCTCTCTTATCCATCTATTTCCCCACAACCTGTACAGAAAATGTTCGTTCTATTCAAGTTATATTATAAGTGTATTTAGATGTAATCTAGTTATGCCATTTTAATACTTTAAATTTGTAAGGTACCCGGTATTTGATATTTTGAAACCCTTTAGAAAATAAAAGCTAAGATATTGTTATGTCATATTTAAATCCTGTAATAATGTTTAGAAGATTCAGGCATGCTATTTTTAGCCTTTAATGTATCCTGTTGCCCAAAGAAAGTCCAAAATTGTTTTAAAATATTTTTTTCATTTATCCCCGATGCATGCTATTGTTTATTTCTATAATATTTTCTAAAAACTAAAGACAGTAATATTCTCAATTATTTTAAGCAAAGATATCAGAGAAAGGTGAAACGCATATTGGCAACACGTAATAATACATTATTTTTCACTCATCCAGTTAAAAGGCTGAAATTCAATAACCAACTGTAATAGCTCTAAGTTATGCTTTGTTTGTCACTGGCGGCCTGTATTATTATACTGGTGCGCCAAAACAATTAGATTTGATAGCCAGACCAATGGAAATTGCATCGAAGAAGGAAAGGTACTTTGAATACTTCTTAAATGAGCACTTTTCAGCAACTTAATTTCTAGAGTGTTGGGTGTTTTTTTTTCCTTTCTTGTTGTCTTTCTCATGCTTTTGATAAGAAAATAAAATAAAACATTCTTTGTAAAGAAAAGCAAAGCCCAGAAACAATCAGATTTAAATGAATAGTAGATACTTTAAATGAACTACAGGTAGCAGCATGATGTGATGCACGTCCTTGTAATATTGTGTATGCATTTCTTTAAAAAAAAAAATCTTAGTGCTCCCTCTTTTATAAACGTTTGTCGTATCTATTGCAAACGTTGTTGTCATCCCTGCATGAGCTGTATTTTTTCCATTGGTTACGACTTTTTAATGAATATCAAAACTACAATCTAGGACTCCCGTCCACACTCCCACCATCAACCTGCTTACAAGCTGTCAGATCTACTCACGCCATTCAGGAAGGCGATTTCCTAATCTGGGCCGTGGCAAATGTTGGCCGCTGGTGAAGTCTTGTGAAAAATAAAGCCTAGCGTTCATTGGCTGCAATGGTGATATGAAAACTATACATAGATGTCGGTGAGGCAAGGCATCTGTTGTAAGCGAGACTTTCCTGAGGGATAATCAATCTGGTTTAGGAGAACCATATCAGTTCCTTGATAGTATGATCAGTCTGCAAGGATAAAAGTTATCATCTTAAAGCTTTTTATAGCGACACGTCTAAAAGTCCACATCAGCGTCTTCGGCTCTCACAGACTATGATGATCGTATATATAGAGGGAAAGCGATTCCAGAAAGACGAAATGACGCAGAGTAATACTTGGCACCAAATAGATACACACTGATTCTTTCACAACGAGTAAAAAATGATAAATTGTATTTGTAAGATTGTTTTATCATAAAGGTTAATGTATTTTACACCATACCTCCATATCTGTTTTTCATCTTTGCAAAACTTTAGATTCTCATCACAAGAATTGATCAATTAGTGCATGTGCGCTGCGTAGAGAAACATTTTTTGTTACTCTTTTTTCTTCGCATTTCCATTACGGTTTTCAACAACGTGTTCAAGAAAAGGAAAAAAAAGCAGCAAAAAGCAAAATAATTAAAAAGTTTGAAAGCTCCTTTTTATATGAAATTATAGTGTTTTGCATGTGTGAATGACAACATTTTTGGAAACCCAAAGAACAAAAAAATTTTCCTGCGGATGCACGAAAATAAACTGTATTCTTTGGCTGAAGTATTTTACTCTCTGCATGGAGCGACATGTTTCTTCTAGCATGATGGACAATAACTGTGGCGCGCATGGAGAACATTTTTCTCTATTGCCAAACTGAGGAATACGCTGTGTTTGTTCCATTTCAGGACTTGCAACAGGAAATATACCGACTGACCCACATGAAAGCTTTCCAATCACACGCCACACAGATTCAGACTGCCATCGTAGGCAAACCAGTAAGACAGCATTCTTTAACTCAGCAATGCATGAATTGTCATTAAAACGTGAGTTCTGTGGGTTTTCACCGCACGATTCACTGAGATCTTTAAAATAGAGAAAAGATGGAAAAATGCGCTTCATATACCTGGAGAATTTACCCGCCAGGAGATACGAAAAGTGCATGTAGCATCTTTGGAGATTTTATCAACCAAGAAATGACAAGAGTTGCGCCCCACAAACCTCGAAATTTTTTTCATCCAGAAAAAAAGAAACTGTAGGCATATTCTTCGCATTTTGTAAACATTTCTATACCGATAATTGATGTGAATCATGGCATACATTCCAAGCAAAAATTGAGATGGTGTGCCATCTGCTCCATCGAGATTTGAGATCAAATGATCCATCTGTTCCATTTTTAAGAAATGGGATGAAATGCCTTATTTTTTGTCAACAATTAAACTGAAATGTCATCTGTTCTACCAAGAATGAATTGATACGAAATACCATCTGTCTAACAAGATGTGAGACGAAATGTCACCTGTTCTATCAAGAAATGAGATGAAATTCCACCTGTTCTATCAAGAATGAATTGAGATGAAATTCCATCTGTTCTATCAAAAAATGAGATAAAATGCCGTCTGCTCCATCGAAAATTGAGATGAAATCCCGGCTGTTCCATTTTTAATAAATGAAATGAAACACCATCAGTCTGTTCTATTAAAAATTGAGGTGAAATGCCATGTGTGCCATAATTATGTTACATTATTAAAAATGAGATGAAATGACATACATGTAATTATATTCCATTAAGAATTGATATGGAATGCTATCTCTTCCATCAAAAATTGAGACCGAATGCCATCTGCACAATCAAATATTGAGATTAACTACATGTACTTGGTAGTTTGTTTTGGAAAGTAGTTAAAATGTTAAACTTTATGGTATTGGAAACGGCAAAATTGTTTATGAAGAAACTTTTGAAGATTTTATCTTCAATATAACGCAGAGAAACTCATTGTTCTAATTCTAAGTTTCAAGTTTAAGCCTCTAGATTCTATGTGGAACAAAGGACTGCAGCAACTTCCCTCCACCAAACTCAGTTCAGGCGTGTCCTTTTCAGCTTGGCCCATGTGGTACCAGCGGCTTAAAAATATCTCGGCATTGGTGCTTCGCCGACCTTGTGTTTGCCAGGGGGCTTCCACTCCAGGGCTTGTCTTGTGATGTTGAATACTGGTTTTCGACTAGTTTTGTGGGCTATCCAGCACCATTTTGCGTTGTCTCGTGTGAGTCACTGTGTGACAGCACATAAAATTGTCAAACGTCAGACTTGGGGCATGTCTATAATGTAGCCTATATTGTGCTGATGTTGGACGTTAAACCAACTCAGCTCAACTCAACTTTTGCGTTTTCTGATCTCCGCCTCAATGGAGTTTACATGCCTAACTTTAAGAGTATTATTTGGGACAGCTCTAAAGCAACATGTAGCCTAATATTCAAAACTGAGAAGATGTTTCATTTTTCCAAAGAAAGACTAAAATCCTTTTTTCAAGAAAGATAGGTACCTTAGCTTGTGAAAAATATGTTAAATTTCAATTACAAAACTGCTGAATCATGAGGATTGAAAAGAAAACTGTTTTTTTTTATTACGAGACCCTTTCTTTACAGCATGGATGAATGCACGCATTGAGACAATGTTGTTTCTGCAAAGAAACGATAATACATTTCTTGCAATATTTAGCAAGGAGTAACTAAACTTAGCACTTTCGAGTATCAGCCAAGTAAAAGAGACTTTAACGTTACCTTCACAAAAGAACACTGAATGGAGTAAAATTAAAAGATCTGTTTGGCACTAACACATAAAACAACTACATGACCTCTTTCTGTGAGAGGTTAATGCTATGCTTTGTAGCAATACTTAGCTCTATACCAAATAGCATCAACACAAAATAAAAAGGAGAGAGACCATTCCAATAAACCCCAACTAAAACGACTTTGCATCACTTGTATTTACGAATTACTTTTTTCGTTCCTTAGGCTCCCTATACAATAAATGTACACGTACATCGCTTACGGCCAACTAAGCTTGAGTTGGCTGAGCGAGGCTATCTCTGCTCCGGTCTCGGCTATAATACTCTAGTACATGTAGTTCACTAGTACGGGTAGTATGCTATGCCGAGAGCCAAAAATCGTTGAAAAGAATGGGGCCAGATTTCATTATAATTTGCGTAAGGTTGTGTTAAAAAATACAACCAAAACACAAAAACAAACAAACAAAACATGCAAAATACAACAACGCACAAACACAATGGACTAGAGATTCTTGTAAACCGTGCAATGACAAACTTCGGGCAAAATGGATAGATGGTACAAATGAATCATGAATAATCACTGTTATTGTTAAGTGATGTCTTAATTATAGATAGGTGAAATTAATTTGTGATCACACAAAATAATAATATGCAATAGTAAAGTGAAATAGATATATCACAATCATATATTAATATATAGACTTAAATGAATGAACCAAAGAGCGAGCGAGCGAGAGAGAGAGAGAGAGAGAGAGAGAGAGAGAGAGAGAGAGAGAGAGAGAGAAAGAAAGAGAGAGAGAAAGAAAGAGAGATAGAGGGGGGCAGAGGCAGAGGCAGAGGCAGAGACATACAGATAAAGAGAGAGAGAGAGAGAGAGAGAGAGAGAGAGAGAGAGACTTGCTAAAACAATAAGACAAAGAGGAGGAGAGAGAGCAAGAGAGAAAGAGATATATAGATAGATAGATAGAGATTACTTCATCACCAAAGAAAATATAAACGATATATACTTCTCCTTCTAAATTTTTACAAGGTCTAGAATCTAGCTTGATCTAACTACCTGCACCATCTAGATCTCTAAATCTCTTAGAATTTAATCTAGACCTCTTGTGTATTTAGATTTCTGGTATCCTCGATTCTGACTATTGCAATGCACACATTCGTGTCTGTAAACCAATCCGATCGGAGGGACCAAGTCGTTGCACATTCACGGCGCAAAAATATTATTTTATAGTTGTTATAACGGTAAAGTCGTGTTCATAAACTTTGCTACATTAATTGAAATATCTAACGCTCTTGTAGATGCAAAACTGTTAGACAAGGCAATGTAATGTAAGGGTAAGGTAACCTTATCTCTTTAGGTACTTTCCCCAAAACGCACCTTTTAAGTGACATCCTTTTTCTACAGAAGGCGCTAAGATTTCCTCCCTTCCCCCTCACTCTCTATCTTTCCTCGCCTCACCCCCCCCCCCTTCTCTTTACAGGACAAGACGGTACACGGCCAGCCCAACAACGTGATGGTGATGAGCATCGCTGTAGCGTCGTCGCCCTCAGAGGATGATGCGGACATCGAGTTTAACGAGAGCACCAACATCGTCACCACCGATGATCCAGGCATCGAGAGGTACAACAACAGCGGTGATGGTGGCGGTGACAACAACTACAGAAACTACAACAACAACAGAAGCAGCGGTGGTGGTGGTTCTGAGTTGGTCGGCTGGACTAACGCCAACGGCTGCGCACGGTTCGGCGACTACAACGGGCACGCGCTGCCCACCACTGGCGAGCTTACACACGTGGAGGAGACCTAGCACAGGTAGTCAGTGTGCTCAGCAGCCACAGCTACACACCTACCTACCTACCTACCTAGCTACCCACCCGGCACACGAGCGGCAGTGATAGATACACTGTGTCCAACACTGGCTAGACAGTCACTCTGTTGGTTGGAGATGCTTCGCGCCGTCGTCATTCGCACCAGGAATGAAAACTCCACACAACAAACCGCGGAACGTGAGCAGTAAACTCCTGTTCATTATGTGCGATAACTGAGCAACATTTCATCGTTCATAGTGCGTAATAACTTAAGAAGTGTTTCAGCGTACAAGACGAATATGCGGCATAAGACTTAATCATCGTCTTCTCTGGACCATCTGGCGTTCCTTGTTTTGTTCGTTTACTTTCTTCCGTCTTTATAATAATTGTCTTACCATTAACATGCTTTGCGCATTGACTAACCATGTCTGACTACTTCAATGTTGTTACTTTTTGGAAAAGGAAGGGGGGGCGCAATTTTAAGTGTCGCAGAGAGAGAGTGAAAGAAGAGAGGAGAGAGAGAGAGAGAGAGAGAGAGAGAGAGAGAGAGAGAGAGAGAGAAGAGAGAGGGGGAGAGAAAGAAAAGGAGAGAGAGAGAGAAGAGAGAGAAGGGGAGAGAGAGAGAGAGAGAGAGAGAGAGAGAGAGAGAGAGGGGGGGGGGGGAGAGAGAGAGAGAGGGGAGGGGAGGAGGGAAGGGAGGAAGAGGTATAGAGAGAAGCAGAAAGAAAGAGAGAAAGAGAGAGAGAGAGAGAGAGAGAGAGAGAGAGAGAGAGAGAGAGAGAGAGAGAGAGGGAGAGTCCTCAAACAAATAAGTCTTCCTTAGGCAAACCCAGCGCTTCTTCCGTCGGAACTGCTTAGATACAGCAGACCACACAGACTGCAGGGCTTCGGGGGTGCAAGTTGCCCAGTGCTTAGTGCTCAGAACAGAGGAGCAGGAGGTCTGAGCTTCCAATCTGAGACGGACCGCCAGGCTGCGTATAGGATTGATCAAACCCATGCAGTAAATCACTAAACTACGTGTACATGTATCCATACATTCGGATCAATGAGAACTGGTCTCCAAAGAGCTATTCTGGATTATTCTCCGGATTTGTAAATGATTCTCCGACACGGCAAGATCTAAGCGCATTTTGTGTTGGGTTAGTCAACGTCTTTTGCACTATGTGCCCAAAATGTTTTCTTTGAATAAACCCGTACATATGTATAGTGACCACTCTCAAATCATCGAAACTCTGAAGAGCATCAAAATTCTCATCACGCTATTAATCAATTAATGGTTCAACGAAACTTCTATGCAACTTACGGAACTCACGAGTGCTACCCAAGGTCCACTAAATCGGACTGTCCAACTAACAAGGCTGTCCAACTAACAGAATCCACGAGTGCAACCCAAGGTCCACTAAATCGGACTATCCAATTTACGGAACTCACAAGTGCTATCCATGGTCCACTAAATCGGACTGTCCAACTAACAGAATCCACAAGTGCTATCCATGGTCCACTAAATCGGACTGTCCAACTAACAGAATCCACGAGTGTTATCCATGGTCCATTAAATAGGACTGTCCATCTAACAGGATCCACGAAGTGCTACCCATGGTCCACTACATCGTAATGTACAACTCACAGAATCCACGAGTGCTATGCATTCGTCCTCTATATCAGACAGTCTGCTACTGCCCTGGACTGACAAGAAGGGTTCTAGAGTTCGAATATCGTCGAGATCCCCTATCTACGTATAGACTTCTTAGCGAGCTGTAGAAGATGTAGAACTAATCAAATGTCACCTTCCAGGAGTGCCTATGAAGGTATCAAGCATTGTAACAAAATGCGAAACGGATTTTTTTTTTTTAATAAATCCCATGAAGGCGTGAAATTCCCGACTCCTCTCCTAGTTATCTAACTATAGACAGTATTATGTGTGTCATAACCCACACAACCCGTCACTAGCAGGATGGGATAGGACCAGTACCGTGGATACTGCACACGGAGATTACAAAACAATTTTCAAGAATTGTTGACTTTGCTCTGTTTATCCTTCACTATGGACGTCAGTTTGGACTCAAGTTGCGCAATTTGCTCACACCATGTTTTGTTTCTCGGTCTTAACCAAATGGAGGCACTACGATTCATGTTTAATGTTTTCCCAAATTACGAACAAATTCGCTATTTCTAAATTAATGTGTATGTGTGTTTGCCTCGCTCTTTACTTAGTAGGATAAGTTGTGCTACTCAATCAAAAGACGCACGTATGTAAATCTTGTGTTATTGGTGATACATAATACAGTTTTAGAACTTCCTGCATAGCGTAGCATTCGGACCTCTGAAGATGTTTTGAGACCGGTGAATTTAAATTAGGTCTGACTTTTAAGAATATTACATGAACACGCCATCTTAAGCTGAGCCTCAGAACACAAGAGGTCAAATGTAAGAAACCAAAAGCTTTTTTTTATACCTTTGGTCAACTTATATAAAAGAAACAACAAAAAAGTGGCGATAAAAAAACGCGCTTGAAATCCTTTTATTACTTTTAACATTAACATTTAACAGTATTGTAAGTATTGTGTACTTCATAAAAGTGAGTTTTACTCATTGTATCTAAATATCGCACTGTTTGACTTGCATTAAAAACCTTGATTTTTTAAATTAACATCATTGGTGTTTTGTTGTTGTTTATTTAAAAAAAAAATACTTTTCTAATTGTTTTGCATGTTGATACAGTTTTTAGATAACAATACCGGCACGGTAACTATTCCTCCTTTTCCTCAAAATGTTAAATAATCAAACATTCAAATGATCATCCAGATACTTTTGCTGCAGGATTTTGTTATCAGTGTCAAAGTTAGAACAGAAAGCTTGGCTAGAAAGGACAAGAGGAGATTACTCAGTCGCTGCAGCGCAGCAGCTGCTAATCAGAACAAATATAGAAGAGATGGACAGAATATGTAGAAGAGCTTTTTGATGCAGATAGACTAGTCAATCCAATTAAGTCCTATCTACAAGGCCCGACAATTTTGGAACATGAAACTGAACATGCACTAAAGATGATGTCATCAGGAAAAGCATCTGGCATCGATGGGATAACATCAGAGATGCCTAGAGCTTGAAATAAATTCGGGGTAAAAACTAAATGAAATTAATATGTAATGAAATATAATTATAAAACATCGTACGTCTCTGAAGACTTAAGAACCTCAGCTTTCATTCTACTCCACCAAAAAACCAAAATAATGCACTCTAATGTTCAAATTACAGGACTTATAACATGAGCTTGGTGTGTCATACATTAAAACTATTACTGACCATCATACTGAATAGAATAAAAGACAAAATCAATACTGAAGTCGGGGAAAACCAAGCCGGATTTAGAAAAGACAGTTGAACCAGAGAAGCTATATATTTGATATGAAAATTCTATCCGAAAAATATATACATAAAAAAAGATATCTATGCATGCTTTATTGGTTATTCGAAGCATTTGATACAGTTAACCATAAAAAGAACTAATTGACTCTTTACAGAAATAATATATGGATGAAAATGATATAGGCCTGTTATCAAACCTGTACTTGGAACAATTGACTAGGTAAAGCGAGACAACACACTAACAGGTCCAGTCAGAATAAAAAAAGGAGTGCGACAAGGCTGTTTATCACCCCCTTCTCTATTCAACATAATTATACACAGATTTTATTTTGAGAGGAATAGAAGATGCTCCTGGACTAAAAGTTTGGGGGGGGGGGGAAATTAACTACATACGATATGCCGATGATACAGTGATCCTGACAGAAAGTAAAAAGAGATCTCGTTAGAGATCAAAAAACTGACTTAGAAACAAAACGCTGAGGCTATTCTAAAGAAAACAAAACCCCGATTATGCTGTTGGAGGAAATTACGCTCTTTTAACATCTCACAAGATTCTCTTCAATTGTTTTACTCACCTATGTTACCTATAGTAAGCAGCACACTAATGTTTGTTGATAATTATATTGGGGAGGCAAATGTTAAAAAAATAGCGAAAGACTTGACAACTGCAGGTAGGGCGGTAGGTAAAAAACAAGAAGACATAATGTATCTATATAATCATACATTCTAAATAAAATGAAATGTATTATTAAAGACAGCACACACCCACTGAATTGATCTATACGATGGTCAGCTGATTGATCCCAGTGAGCGTTTTAGAGTTCCAAAGACCCGCACAGACATATTAACTCTTTTTAAAATAATTTTCTAAACTAAATCTACCACACTATTTAATGAGACAGAATGAGAAAGCTAACACAATAGTGCACCTTTTACCAAACCATCAATTTCTACCAGGTTTTTTTTTCTTTTCTGAGTATTAGTATTATCATTGTGTAATATGAATAAAGTTACATAAAGTTATATAAAGTTCTATGTTTTATACAAATTGTAAGTAGCATATATTTTTACAAATTATAGCTTTTTTATGTTTTAGAGCATGGGAGGAGAGAGAGAAACAAAGAGGGACAGGCAGACAAGCAGGCAGATAAGGGAAAAGACAGAGAGAGACAGGGCATACAGACAGAGGAAGAGAGTGAGTGAGTGAGAGAGATAGAGATAGATAGATAGATAGATAGATAGATAGAGAGAGAGAGAGAGAGAGAGAGAGAGAGAGAGAGAGACAGACAGACAGACAGACAGACATAGGAAGAGAGGGAGAGAGATAAAGATAGAGAGAGCGAGAGAAAGAGAGAGAGAGAGAGAGAGAGAGAGAGATAGAGATAGAGAGAGAGAGAGATAGAAAAGAAAGACAAGCTCTTCTAGTTTTGTCTTTAAATTTCATAGAGAAATCGTATACGGGTCCCAAAACTAAAATATAACATTTTTGTGTTCTATCTCAAGGAGACAGGGTGACATTACATGCACCAGGAATCCAGTTTCACTTTGAGGCGGTCAAATTCCATTGACACCTAGCCAAACAGGGCAGGGGCATGGTGACCTCAGAGTCCCTGAACCCCAAACGCGATATGTAATCCTTATTTGAAACACAAAAACCAGTTACATGATGCTTGCATAATTAGAGCACAGTTCATTAAACTAGTTACAGGACAGAGTCCGGAACAGGGCCTATTATGTTCCTAGATTCGTCATTTTTTACCCGCGTCGCTTTAGATTTTATATTAAGTAATTCAGGGCTAGAGAATGGTATTATACTTCAATGTCACAGTGCAGTGGCAATGACTTGGTTGAGCTCCATTTCATGGGGAGGCAACGCCGAAATACTTGTTGATGTGTTTCATTTTTTATTAATCTGAAGTTGAGTTTCACGACCATTTCAAAATGCGTTTTGAATAACCTTTAGTCTTGTTTTTAATCCTGTATTTCTGTTGTTGACAATTGGGTTCGTTTTATTAAATTAATATGTCCATAGTTTTTGCAATTCTTTGCTTTGCTTCAGTTAAACATTAATTTTACTATCTGATTTTAGCATGGGTCATCTTTTAACTTTAACAAATATTTTCTAGTTTGCTAACTAAATAACACTAGGGTTATTAGCCTTGTTGGATACCACATACACTCTGTCCTCTTTACATTCCGTAATAACCTTTTCTTTTCACTCTCTGGTAGGCCTACTACGATATTTAAAAGTGACTGTAGATTTTTTTTTAGATCCAGCAACCTTAGCTTTATCATAATTATGCATATCTGTTGTTTATATGAATTCCTCCATTAACCCGTATGCCTGTTCTGTCACTTAAATTCCTCATTGTTTCGCTATATAAATTGAAAGGGCCTGGTGACATTACACAGCTTTGTCTGACTCCTCACTCAATGGTTGAAATTTGCTATACTTATTCTCCATCTATCCTCACTGGTGAATTTACAGCTCTTTTCCATCTAATTTTCAAAGTACGGTATTTAATATAATTCTTGATGTCTAAATTTATTAAAAGTTCTGGAGAGATCAATACAACAAATGTATAAATCGGTATGTAAACATAACTTGTATTGCCATTAAATTTGCCCTTGAAGCGCTCAAATACGCGTACTGGTTCGAAAAATGTAATTTCTGTCTGCATATGGTGTAATCTATTCATATTGTATCGATATTGCGCTTTAAGATTTATTGTTAAAATCTAATCTAACTTTTTACAAAACATCAACAAGGCTTATTGGGAACCAGCAGTATAGTAATTCGGTAGAACTATTTAATGAACTTGTCGGTACACTTATTCAGAAAACTATTATGGACCGGCTGGTACAGTTATTCAGTGTAAAGTTGATACGCAAGGATCATAATGGGTGCATGTTATGTTTACACACTAGTATAACGTTGAATCATTGCCAATTCTATTGGGGAATGTGCTCATCACTTTTATTACCCTTAACTCTGAACCGTGATTACCCTGATTACCCTGTTACTGAATTCCCCATTAACTTCTTTCATTTAAGAACAAATTAATACAGTCAGTTTAACAGGAGCCATGTTCATATTACCATTTTAATTGCTTTTTGCTGATTATATATTATTAATTCAGCATGCTTACATCAGATATGCTGCCCCTCCTCCACTTATAGACATTATGATCACCGTCATTGATCTTCCTCTTCCTCATCCTTCATCATCATCATCATCATCATCATCATCATCATCATCATCATCATCATCATCATCATCATCATCATCATCATCATCATCATCATCATCATCATCATCATCATCATCATCATCTCATCATCACTATCACCTATTGACCATAATCACATTACACTGTCCATCCTAATTATTTATTTGCATAAGATGTTGACTTTCTTAATATAATACAATTTATAACCTCGTATTTTTTTAAATTCTTTATTGACCACCCCGTCTCAATAATCTGGCTTAATTTGGTAAAAAAATGAACACATAGACTCACACAATCAACCTTTAACGTGAAAAACGCTCACTTCTTTGCGACGCGTTATCTTAAATTGTATCTATAAGTAGGCCTACCATAACACCATGCATGCTTAAACTTTGAAATTTCTGATCATTGTACCATACAAACATAAACGTTCATAAATTAAAAAAAAATCTTCTATGTCGTTTGTTGGAAAAGAATGATAAAATCGATAGGATCTACACAAAAAAGCTATTTTTAATAATATTACTAATGCATTGCGATCAAGGCGTCCAAAAATAGAAGGCCAAGTCACCGAATTGAAAGAAGTGAAAAGATTTTGGTACACCAAGGATAAAAGTGATTTTATTTCCTTTAATTTTAAGCATAGATAGGACAGAGTGATACTTAGAGAGTATTTTTCAGCCCACACGATCAGCCTACACTGCAAATATGTAAACTGTCCTATCTATGTTCGCACTATTTTGAGTTATTTTGGAAATTCATAAAAGATCGGTTATTTGATACCTATTGTTGCTAAATAATAGTTGCGCAGCGTAATGCGAAGATGTTCATAAAATGGCTCACTTTGATTCTTGCTGCAAGTTTCTGTATATTTCGGTGACTTTGCCTCTATTTTTGGAAGCCTTGATTGCGATCGATCAGCTGTGAAAACCCCCGAACTTAAACTGCACTTGGTTTATACTTCAAAGCTAAAAAAAAATAACATTTTACAAACAGAGTAAAAAAATGTCACCACACTGATGCCTTAGACCTACAATGTTTTAAATGTAGAAAAGAGGTCCAAAAGATGTTTTATTGATGAGGCCTACAACTGGAAAATCATAACAATAACGTTAAATATAACCATTTATTATGATATTATCAAAATATTGCAGTAGACCACGGGTTGCTTACATTTTGTTTGATTACCAAGAG